>VDFB02273287.1:0-189985 GCA_007258455.2 Sequoia sempervirens | reverse complement strand
CTTTTCCAATAGCTCATATGATTTAATATTAAATCAATTGTCAAAGTGACTTTTCACTTAAATACTTCATAAAGTGACTTTTCACTTAAATATTTCATAAAGTGACTTATTTCACTTAAATATTTTATAAAGTGACTTAAGATAATCTTTTAATAAAGTCACTTTCACTTTATAACATTAAATCACTAAATCACTTAATAATAGAATATTATTAAATGACGTGACTTAATAATTCCATAACTCCTGGCTTAGATATCCAAATGACCTCTCGAGAGTGTCCCATGACCAAGATCAACTGCGAGTGTGCCATCATTGACCTGAAATGTCACTTACTAAAAATAGTAAGTAACAAGGACAAGTCTCGAAACCCCTCAGAAAGATTCCCTAATCATTTTGTTAGCCCACGGGAACCATAGTAATATTCTAACCCTGTTCCTTGAGCCATTGGCTAGGAAGGGGACATTACAGTCTGCCCTCCCCGAAATTGTTTGTCCTCAAGCAATCTTATCATATGATGTTGCAATATATCCTCATTCTCCCAAGTTGCATCCTCATCTGGCAGGTCCTTCCATTTAACCAAATATTCCTTGACTTACTCTGTGCCTCAAATGACGTTCCCTAGTATCAATGATAGCCTCAGGAATCAAAATCAATATCCCCTCCTCATCTAGGGGTGGTAACACTATAGAAGGTGTCACCTTATGTCCCAACGCCTTTTTGAGGCGAGATATATGAAACATGTTGTGAACCCTACCCTCTGCCGGTAACTCTAGCTCATAAGCCACTTCACCAATCCGTTTGGAAACTCAGAATTGGCCATAGTACTGTGGCTTGAGCTTCTCTGAACCACTCTTCCTCAAAGTGGATTGCCTGTATGGCTGCAACATAAGATACACCATATCCCCCTCCTCAAAGGAACGCTCCACTCTGTGCTGATTTGCATATTGCTTCTGTTGATTTTGTGCCTTCTAAATGTTCTTCAAAGAACTCATGATATCTTGGCTGTCTTGTAACAAACCCTTCGCACTCGGCACTCTACTATCTCTGAATAGCAAATCCAAAAAATTGGGAGCATCATACCATAAAGTGCCATGAATGGTGACATTTGTATAAACATGTGATGCGTAGTATTATAACAATACTTGCATAAATGCAACCATCTGACCCATGCCTTCTGCTGCCCTGCAATGTAGTTCCTCAAGTAGCCCTCCACCCATTTATTAACTATCTCGGTCTGTCCATCTGTCTGTGGATGGTAGCTCGTTCTCGGAGTGAGTTCCATGCGACTAAGCTTGAAGAGCTCCTGCCAAAAATGACTCATAAATCTGCTCTCTCGATCACTCACCATATTTCGAGGCAACCCGTGCAATTGGAATATCTCTTTGAAAAACAAATCAGCAACCTGCACTGCTGTGAAAGTAGTTGAAATTGGGAAAAAGTGTGGAAACTTCGCGAGCCCATCAACCACAACGTAAATGCAATCTCTGCCCTGGGTTTTGGGTAAACCCGTGATGAAATCCATGGATATGCATTCCAACTTCCGATTAGGAATGTGTAGAGGCTGTAGTAGTCCTGCTGGGAAAGTGTGCTCTTGCTTGTTCTGCTGACAAGTGGGACACTCTCTAACATACTTGAGAACCTTTGATTTGAGCCCCTTCCAAGTGAACCGCTCCCTAACTTGCCTTTAGGTTTTAAAATAACCCGGGTGGCCTGCCATAGGGGCGTCATGAAGAGCTCTCAAAATCCTCTTTTTCATAGAGGATCCTAGTGCAAGGAATATCCTCCCTTTGTAAATGATGAGGTCATTCACAAGGGTGTACCTGTCATCTGCAACTATACCATCAATAAACTCAGAAGCCCACTTATCCTTCGCATACTCAATTGCAATAAGATTCCTCCAATCCTCTCTTACTTCACCTAGAGAACACAAGTAGGGTCTCCTTGACAAGGCATCGACAACTATATTTCTCGTACCCTTGACATATTCTATGTCAAAATCATAAGCTTGCAGCTTGTTGACCCATTTTTGTTGCCGATCATTGAGGTCACGTTGACTTAGGAAATGTTTTAAACTGTTGTGATTTGTCTTCACCAAAAATTTGTTGTCCACCAAGTACTGCTTGAATTTAGCCAACACATGCATGATGACTAACATCTCCTTGTCGTAAATGCTGTAACCTCATCTAAAACCCCGAAGTTTCCTGCTCTCAAAAGTGATGGGGTGCTTATCTTGCATCAAGACAACACCAATGCCTTCTCCCAAGGCATCACACTATAGTTCAAACGGCCGTGTAAAATCTGGAATAATGAGAACTAGACACAAACTCATCAATCGTTTGAACTTCTCAACACACTGTTGTGCTTTTGTGTTCTAATCAAAAGCCCCCTTCTTCGTCAAGTCTGTAAGTGGGGCGGCTTGTTGTGAAAAGGCCTTGACGAAGTGGCGGTAGAAACCACATAACCCAAAGAACCCCTTCAGCTGAGTGAGATTCGTGGGTGGAGGCCAATCGACTATAGACTTCACCTTCTCAGGATCCATCTTAACCCCTTCGGCACTAATGATATGCCCCAAGTACAATAACTCCCTCGTACCAAAGTCACATTTTGATTCCTTGGCGAATAGAGATTCACTCTCCAATATGCCCAACACTGAATCCAAATGTGCCAAATGATGTTAGCTTGGCACGGTCTTCTGATGTTAGCTTTAATACCATGTAGGGAAAAGTATGGATACAAACCATCTTGCCTAACTTTTCTGCCTCCTAATTGGCCACCAGATCTACCACTATATTTCCTATTCTATAGATATGTTGGTATTTCCTATTCTTTTTGATTGCTTCAATAATTAGCATTGAGCTCTCTGCTGCTTGAGGCTTTTGCCATACATGTTCTTTTGCCAGTCCTATTCCTTCTAAGAGAGCAATTGCTTCTGCTTTATTATTTTTATATAGTCCCAATTGAACTGAAAATATTAACAAAGATTGTTCATCATCATTCTAAAGATATCCCCCTCTTGCGCTAATCTAGGATTTCCTTTTGCAGCTCCGTCGAAATTGAGCTTAACTCAAAATTTGGATGATTTTTCTACAGTCCTTTAGGCTTCTTCAGACTATTCCTATCAAACCCATCATCAAACTTCTTGATCAACTTCAATCTTTTTAGAATTTCCTCATCTTTATATAGCTTATTTGATTTGTGTCCAAGTCTTGGAGTAATTTTGATATAACAAGGTTCTATTCTGCATTGTAAAGTAAATTGGTGTTAAGGTGTGCCAGAGACAGAAAATTGGTTATCCTTACATTCATAAGGTCTAGTTTTCCTGCAGATCTCTGCGAATTTGAGTTGATTCATTTTTTCATGAACCTTTTTCATGAGCCTAAGGGTCACTCCTCATGGCCTAGCAGAGCTTAAAGTGTAGAAGAGGAGACCCTCTCTTGTTCAGGGTCTGAATCTCATTGGTCACTGCAAGGATCACTGCAATTGTAATGAGCCTATTTCCATGGAACATCCTGTTGATAAATCTTTGGGCTTAGAACTAAGAGGTCAGAGTACCTAACATGATGTATTTTTTCTTTGCAAGAATTCAATTTCATTCTTCTCCAATGGGGGGACACTTAGGTTAGTATTAAAAAAGACTTATTTTGGGAAAGCTGTAGAGGGGATGTACATAAAATTGTAGCGGAATGCTTGGTTTTCCAACGGCACAAAGAGGAGACAGTTAAAAGGGGAGAATGTACACAAATTTGTAGCAGAAGGCTTGATTTTCCAACATGATGCATTTTTGCTTTGTAAGAATTCAACTTCGTTCTTCTCCAACGGTGGGACACTCATATTTTCTTAAAACCTAACACCATGTTCAAAAAGTCTTCTTTTGGGAAAGTCATAAAGGGTATGTACATAAATTTATGTCAGAATGCTTGGTTTGCCAACAAAACAAAGGGTAGACAGTCAAAATGTTGGACCTTCTTCAACCATTAGCAATTCCTACTTAGTGTTGGGAAGAGGTGTGCATGGACTTCATTGCTGGATTGCCCAAGTCAAATGGGAAGAACACCATCATGGTTGTAGTAGACAAGCTCACAAAATATGCTTATATTTTTGTGCCTTATCCTATCCTCTGATGGCTAGTATAGTGGTGAAGGAATTTGTAGACATTGTGTAGAAGTTGCATGTCATCCCAAAAATCATAGTAAGTGTTTGTGACCCTATACTCACTAGTAAATTCTAGACTGTGTTGTTATCTTGTGTGGGTGCCTAGCTAGCTCATAACTCTTCTTATCAGTGTCAATTGGATGGTCAAATGGAGATGGTTAATAAGTGTTTGGATGGTTATCTTTGTTGCTTTGCATTAGATAAACAGTCACAGTGGGTTCAGCAGTTACCACTAGCAGAATGGTGGTATAATATTTCATTTCACAGCACAACCAAAATATCGCCATTCACAGCAATCTATGGTTACCAACTGTCATCTCAATGTCTTCAGTATGAATCCAGCCTAAAGTTTACACAACAGAGGAATATATTCAGCACCAACATGAAGTTCTTTCAGATCTCAAATAGAATTTAGTTATGACACAGAATTGGATGAAGCAACAAATAGATCAGTACAGGAATGAATGGGTATTTCTCAAGTTACAACCATATAAGCAACTGTCCCTCAAGCAGCAAAAGGACAAGGAGCTAGCACTGGAGTATTAGGTTTCTCTTATAAGGTATCACAGCACATTGGTAGTGTAGCATACAAATTGGAGCTGCCAACATCTTCCCAAATCTACCTAGTTTTTCATATGTCTTGTTTGAAAATGTCATTTGAGATAAAACAACAATTTGAGTTGGACGAAGGATAAATTATTCTGGAACCTGAGACTATCATGCAGACAAAAAACAGACAACTAAGGAGTAGGATGATCACAAAATATCTCATCAAGTTGAAGAATTTGCCACAGGAAGAGTCCAGCTAGGAGGATGAAGTATTCTTAGAGTAGTACCCACAATTGTGTGTTAAGGACACCACTTCCTTGAATAGGGGGCATGCTATGACCTTAAACCTGGAGATGTTGAGATATGTATTGATGACTAGGGTGCACACTATCCTTATTGTTAGTTCCTAGATGTAATAAGTATTAGTTTAGATGACCTGATTGGGATTAGGAGATCATTATGGCCAAATGGTGCTATACATAGGTGGTAGTGAATAGTAATTAATGATCATATTGTGCATTCTGTTTTTATTCTAAAGCTTGTGGAGGTTGCCTCCTTGAAGTGGCTTTGTTATTAATCATTTACTCTTGTCATATTTCACTATTGCCATGTGGATCTGCCTTGCTTGGTTGTGTTCGAATACTAAATTTACTATTATGCCATTGCTATTATGTGAAGTTATTCTGAATACTCTTGTATTTCTGCCCTTGCGATAAGTAATTTCAGTATAGTATTACTAAAGATGTGACAATATCTCATGTCATGATCTCTTGCTGTGCTCTTCATTGGCTTTATGGTTCATTTTGGGGTATTGTCCCTACAGGAATTTTTGTACTTAGCTCATATTTTTCAAGGTTTAACCATTTGAAATTTACCTCCTCTTCTCTAGTTTACATTTCTTTAGTGCTTTGTTTAGTAAAATTTTCATTATCTATGGCCTTTTTTGTCTAGCCTTCTTCATTGTAACTCAATGTACTTTCTAAGTCACATTGATCTACTTTGGTCATTTGTGGACATCAATATATTTTTTTTCTTTCTAACGTTGAGTTGTATTTATTGAGTCTTTGGGTGCTAAGCTTGATATTGAGTGACATCAATTGATTCTTTTGGGGTTAAGTTTGGTTCTCAGATGTATTAATTGAGTCATTTAGGGTTAAGCTTAGGATTCGGTCCATGGGGCTAAGCTGTATATTGAGCCTTATTTGTTTGGGACTGAATTTTATGTTGAACATTGATTTGTGTCTAGTGTTTTAGGGCATTTAGGAAGTTGAGTTAGTTGGAGTCTACATTGGTAAAGTCTTCTCTGTGGTGAATCTCAAGGTATGTCTGACTTCATCTGTTGTTTGGTGACATTCTTCCCTCGTACTAGGCCTTAATTTTTAATTTTTTTTTTTTTTTAATGCTTGCTAGTGCTTTGAACCATAGTTTACATACTCGGAATCAGAGAGTACTCGGCAAGCCCAAAATTTTTGACTCGGAAAATACTCGGCAATGACTCGGAAAATACTCGGCAAATACTCGGCAATTTAAAAAGTAGCAAAATTTCTTTAAAAAAATATATAATAATTATTAACTATTAATTATAATAATTTTATATATGTATTTAATAGTTTTGTTAAAGAATATAATATATAATAATAATAAGTAGTATAATTATTTTATTCATAATTTATTTTTTATTATATAAAAATTTAAAATATATATTATATATTAATTATGCTAATATATACTTAACTATGATGTCATAATTTTAAAACCTAAATGTGCTCATTTGTATTATATTAAAAATATAATAATTATTAACTATTAGTTAAATAATTTTATATATGTATTTAATAGTTTTGTTAAAAACTATAATATATAATATTAATAAGTGATATAATTATATTATTTATAATTTATTTTTTATTATATAAAATATACATTATATAATAATTAAGCTAATCTATAATGTTAAAACCTAAATGTGTTTGTTATTAGGATCTTGGCCGTAATTTTCATTTTAATAAACATACTCTAAAGCGCTCGTCGAAACCTTCGAAACCCTACTTTCAGACTGTAGCGGAAACCAGGTTAATACCAGCGATGAAGAGTTTGGAGGAGGAGAAACCAAGAGCGGCGACGAAAGCAGGCAATAAACAGCTCTAAAACAGACGAAATGGTGGCAAAAAACGAAGAAAAAAAATGTACAAAACGCGAGAATAAAAACGAACACAGAAAAAACGCATGAAAACCCTGAAATATCCGCGCAAAAATGAGGGCAAAAGTCGGCCATTAAAACTACTGTCGCATTTGGCGAGTAAAGGCAGAAAATAATCGTTTGGCTTAAAATCTGGCGATTAATCGTCCACTCGGAGATTAATCGGCGATTATGTAATCTATGCTTTGAACTATCCTTATATTTTTTTGATCAATGCACATGTTCAAGAAAGGGACACTTTCTAACAGCTGAGGTTCTGTTGAACTAGAACAATTGGTATTTATTAGATAGATCAACCTAACTTTTCCCCAATGATTATTTCAAATAAAGAGTTATATTAAGTAATGAGGCACCTAAGCGCTGGGTTTCTTTACAAATTGTAGCTCATTGAACATAAGGTGGTTGTACTCTTTTCACTTCCGGTACTGTGTCAAAAACTCTTTCCCTGTTTTGGGTTTATTATTTCAAACTATATCCCATTTCATATTAGTGGGATTAGCTTCTTCCTCAATTCTCTAAAAGAGGTTCATCTTTGTGAAACCCATAGATCAGATTTTTTCCTCGATTTGTATAATGATGCTTGACAGTTGTAATTATTAATATCTTTATATCATTTGGGCTACAGATCAATAAAAGAAAATTTAGCATACTCTCTCACTATATATGTATACTGCCAATAGAAGGGTTGATGTTTGGTTTAGTGGTCTGGGTTGGGATAAACTCTTGAATTTCTCCTTAAACATTCTATTGATTGTTGAATTGATTAGACAATAGTTAATTCACTGGTTGTTCTTGAAAGCTTCCTGATTTGTTCCCTTTGATTGTTTTTCTTTTGCAGATAAAACTTGCAGGACAGATGCTTTATTATTTGCTGACAACAGGATCAGGTCTACAAACATTGGGAGAAGAATATTGTGATTTATGCCAGGTCAACAATTGCTCTTTTATATTATTTTCATCTTAGCTATTCAGTCTCACCTACCATTCTTATCTGAATCTTCTGTTCACACCTCATTGTGTAAATAAATAATGGCGAGGAACTTCCATTTTCATGGGGATTAACAATGGAGAACTCTATTAAAAAAATGTGACCTGGAATTTTCTGTGGGCTTAACAAGGGAATGTGGATAGTAGATGTGGATGAGCCTTTATAATATGACTCAATATGTGCATACAAGAGGAGGACGCATGAAAATGCAGAACAGAAAGAGAGACTATGGGGATTGCTGCCAAAACTGATTCTGTAGACTCTTCATTAGCGTAAGTTAAATGGAATATCAAGGATTAGGATGTGTGTTGGCTGAATAATGCCAAGCACATGTAAACTGCTGCAGAACTGCATGCAAATTCATGAAAGTTCAGAGAAGTTGTGACTTTTTAGACAACTGTTGGCCTTGATTGTGTAAAGCCAAGCTCGAATTGTTTTGGAAAGATGTGAAATCTTTGCGAGCCCAACTGCTTACTTTCCTTGCTTATTTACTGAGAAATCTAACTTTTAATCCTAAAAACAGCTGGTATAAATTATTTGTTTTATGGTGTAATAAGATGATTTTTTGCAAAAAATAAATAAATAAAAAGACCAGCTTAGTTGTTCTAGCTCACATACAGTTGGCAAGGCTGCTGTGAATTGAAATCCACCTTAGTCTAACTTACACGTAGTTAGTAAGACTCCAATGAACCATGCCAAGTATACATACAATGATGTAAATAACAGTGTACCCCGGGGACGCGTCCCCCCCCTAAATCCCGAGCTTCCCCGAGACTTGGGGACGGCGTTCCCAAGTTTCCAGCGGCGCCACCAGTTTTGGTGGCTCACCGCCGGAGACGCGGGGACGTCCCGGCGTCCCTGGGACACTGAGGGGGGCGCCTGTGCGTCCCTCGAGCGTCCCGGGGATGCCCAGGCATCCCCCATGGCTGCAACTTAAATCACATGGTTTAAAAAAAAAATTAACACATTTTTTTAATATTTGACATTTTGATTTGTACTTGTTTTGATATCATGCTACTCATTTTAATCATCTTTATGATTAGATATTTTTGATATCATATAATAGAAATCTTCCATTTGCCGATTCGACAATTGTAGTATTGAGTATTCTATTCTAATTTCTCATGAGTAATTTGATATTGAAAACTTCAATGTTCAATGTTCAAGTATTTACTATTTAGTATTTCAATTTGGCATTTGGCATTTTGCTATTTTACTTCTTAATAGTCTTATACATCTTTTCATAACTAGCATTTTACGTACCATATGTATAGTATATAGTATATACACCCCCCGCCCCCCTGCCACCGTCCCCCCGCTGTCCCCCCACCGTCCCCAAATTGAGGCCCCTTTGTCCCCCTGTCCCGGAAACCTGTCCCCCCGTTTCGGCGTCCCCTCGTCCCCGACGGTGGTGTAACATAGCTTATATCAGAAGTTCCCGAAAACAGGTACTTTAAAAAAAAAATTAACACATTTTTTTATTATTTGACATTTTGATTTGTACTTGTTTTGATATCATGCTACTCATTGTAATCATCTTTATGATTAGATATTTTTGATATCATATAATAGAAATCTTCCATTTGCCGATTCGACAATTGTAGTATTGAGTATTCTATTCTAATTTCTCATTAGTAATTCGATATTGAAAACTTCAATGTTCATTGTTCAATGTTCAATGTTCAAGTATTTACTATTTAGTATTTCAATTTGGCATTTGCAATTTTTCTATTTTACTTCTTAATAGTCTTATACATCTTTTCATAACTAGCATTTTACGTACCATATGTATAGTATATAGTATATACACCCCCGGCCCCCTCGCCGCCGTCCCCCCGCCGTCCCCCCACCGTCCCCAAATTGAGGCCCCTTTGTCCCCCCGTCCCGGAAACCCGTCCCCCCGTTTTGGCATCCCCTCGTCCCCGACGGTGGTGTAACATAGGTAAATAATTACAAGGGGGATTCTCATTATTTCCTCTTCGTTGGGAGGAAGTTTTTCCCCAACTTTAATATGAGACTAGGAAACTTCTCCATAAAAGGTAACGCAGAGAACTGTATTCCTTGTGTTTACAAAGGTGCCTTTGAAGGAGATGAGCTAAGTTGTGTGCTTCTGGCAGTTCTTGTTTAAATTTTGAGCAAAGTATTGCCAACCAACAGTTGTTAAAAATTGAGAATGGTTGCCTCATGATGAGTGATGGAATGGCTCATACAACTTGCTGGTTTACGTTGATAACAGGATGGATGCTCAATAAAGCTAGAAGGTAAAAGGTGAAAGGCATTAGGCACAACTACAAGGAGAATGGAGTAAGGCTAAAATCTGATTGTAATGTTCATTGTGAAACCTTTGTTTGTTCAAGTGAAGGCAAATATGATCACCAACTTCAAATGAATGAGGTGTTTATTGCCAAATAATGACATTGCCTATTGCAACGTGAAAAACAGAATATAACAAAATATATGAAGAGATTGTAGACCAATATCATTGATTGCTTTATTCATTAAGGGTAGTGCTTGTACAAACTGGAGGCTAGGGAGCATCTATCAAAATTAGACTAGCATCCTTGACTATGAGAAGCATACAGTGCTCGATGGTTGCCAAATAGAGTACAAACATCGACTACTTAAATCCAAATCCTAGCAACTACCCACAAGCTGGCAAGTAATTAACTTACAGTCAGTTACAACCAAAGTAACATAAGTTGATTTATATGAAACACATCATCCCCCCGCTAAAAAAAGAGTCAGCAATTAAAATTTTAAAAGTGAATGTTTTCATTGGGTATCAGGAGAGGAGACATCCTTGGTTGTAATACTTCAGCATCTATTGAAACAGAAGGTGTAGTCAAAGTGCGTTGAATGGCAGCTCTAAGCTTGTAGACCCCTTTAGTTCTTTGTTTCAAATGGCAATGATTTCACATTATCTGGAGATTTTGACCATGTGAGCTGCTTCCATGAATTTCTTATGTACCTGATCGTGGGCTTTAGTAGTACTAGCCACATTTGTTTGAACTGCTCCATTTGCTCTTCTGCTACTGCCAACTCTGTTTTGGCAGCTCCCAACTTCGTTTTTGCAGCTTTGGTGAGTGGGATTTGTTGTCTTAATTGCTTCTAGAACTACTTTTTCCAATCCTCCAATTCATTGCATAAAATTTTCAGAAGTCTTAGTTACTTGATCAACCCTCTCTAAAGCCTTTAGTTGTGCAGACATCTCAAACTGCAATATGAGATATTGGTAGCAGAAATGACACTCTATTGAACATAAAGCTTCCAGAATCTTCCCTTTTAAACCTCTAAAGGAGGGAGCAATCTGAACTGGTAACCAAATGTTTTGCATTTCCTGAGAGAGCTGCCCTGGCCATTTTGGTTGGAAATATATTTGGATGAACTCCATGTGGTATTCCCCCTCAAGAAATTTCTGAATTTACAAAACCTCTTGTATGACCAAGGGAGAGTTTGTGCTATCTGGTCTCGCCACACTATCGACCACATCCAGTATCACATGGGCCATGGGCTTTTGACTCTAAATAAATTGATGTAGAGTCCCTAGTGGATCAACAAGATTCCACTTTTGAAAGTGTATGGTAATCTGTAATGTCCCGTTTTTCGGTTACTTCAGCATTGAAATTGGCTTTGGCTTTCTTGGTGACAGTCAGTCGTGCCAGAGGGGATGCTTGATGTTCTCAATGAGCTCCTATGTATTTTGGCACCCTTAGTTGTCACTTCCGAAATGGTTTTTTGTACTTTCCGCATCTTTAGTTGGCTGTGCGCGAAATACTTAATAATTAAATAATTAATTGTAAGTTGTCAAAAAAACATAAATTAAAAGACAACTTAAATTAATTATTTTTTTAATATGTGCAAAAGTGACTAAAGTACTGAAAAAGTCAATAAAATTATCAAGTCACTTTTCGGTGAAATAAGGATTAATTTTAAAAAGGGAATTAAATTAATAGTAAATATTGGATTTTCAAGAAAGGGGTGTGAGGAGTTACGAAAGAAGGAATACAAGTATTTTGGAGTTCATTTTTAGGAGGGGTAGAATTTTGGAGAAACAGGTAATTGTTGGTTGAACAGAGTTCACCCAAGGGCTTTGTGAGGAAGGAAACCTTCACAGAGGACATCAACTTCGAAGGTGGAAGATCCTTCCTAGTTGGTCTGCAGGTGGTTCCACTTAGGAATCACGCATAGGTTTTCATTGTTTAAATTACAAAATTTAATAGAAGGGGTTACATGTGCAATTTTGTGAGGCCTTGCCAGTCAAGACAAAATTGCTAGAGTTTGGGGTTGCTATCAGGAAATGAAGTTAATTTTAGGTATGTATGTTCCTAAGTTGGGCGTTGGATTTTAGAAGGTTATTTGAGCAATTAAAGCATTTTGTAAGGGGTGTATTGAATCTTTGGTTGGTCAGCTCATAATATAAGTTGGGGATTTGATTTCTTCTGTTTGGAGTGTTTGTAAATGGTGTTTTTTGGCTGCCATTGAACAAACCGCTAGGTGATATTGAGAAGGGGCGAAATTTGGGAAATTCGTGAGATTTGTACGTGCTTATAAACATCTAACTAGACAACGCAACTCATTCAATTAAAAAGGTGAGCCATGGGAGAAGACACAAGAAGTTTATACCAAGCTGACGTGAAGGGAATCAAAACTTTGGTCTAAGCAGCAATCTTAATTAATTCAGCCCATTGTAAATTAAACTAGCTGTACGGGTTATATTTAGACAAAGGGCCATGCCATTTAGGCTAGTTGATAGGGGTTTACAGCAGTGGTGTTAAACTGAGGAAGCATGTCGAGGTCTCCTTAACTACGTGCGATATGGAAATTTGAATTGATGTTTGGAAAATATGCATTGAGTTGGTTTGTCAGAATTGCGAGTCTAAGCTGGGCATGGTAAGGAGCTTGTTAATGTTCAATTCAACCTCTTTATGGAGTTGTAAACATTTCCAGTGCAACTCACCCTGAAGCTGGCATAACAAATTTCCAAGAACATAAGGAAGATTAAAACATATTATTGGATGGCATTGAAGTTAGAACATTTTTTTGGCAAAGTCGTGAAAATATGGGTTGTCATGGTGCATAGAGTCATTGTAACTTTCGAGTTGGATCATTTAATAGCCGCTAGGTCTGGAAGGATTGACGGAGTCAAAGGAAAAAGCATAAGTTCACCCCGTATCAAAGTTTAAAGGTGTTAAGGATTGTTGTAAATTAAGTCAGTTGAGTGCGGCTAAAGGACGTGGCAGAAGTGTGGGGAATAATTTATTCATAGCTGAATCTAATATTTTTGGCATTGGAAACAACTCTTGCATGGTTCAGGTCTGCTGTAGCTGCACAGAGATATAAAGACACTATTTTAGTGTATTGGCGGTGAAGGACCTTTGGAGCTTTGTGAATGATTCTTGTAGTCATTAGTGAAAGCTACAGAATGTTGAAGGAAGAATTTAATAAATGATGGGCGCTGAAGATTATTTTATTCGCTCTGCAAGTTTAACTTCTGCTGCATTTATTGAAGGTTAGAACTTGTGATTCTTCACTTGTGTATGCTGCTGTGTATTAGCAAACCATTTATTGCAGATATATTATTATAGCTGTTGCAAGATATATTCGGTTTCATCTAGTGAGAAATATAGAGTATGATTAAGTTAACACTGTGGGAATATGGTAAAATGAAACAATCAAGTCCATGCAGAAATGCTGTTTGACAAAAATAACTTTGGGTTGAGATGCACAATTGTGATGAAAATAATCAGAAAAATTATATTCTGCACAAAAACAAAATATAGGGTGGACATTACAAAATCTGTCTTGGATGTTCCTTTGAATCACTATTTGGTGCAATGCGTGTGAATGGAAGAAGTAATGTAATGTCCCTACCAATATACTACAACAAACTTGTAATTTTTTTTTGATTTTAGCTCATAGACATTTTGTCAAATAGTTCGCAAGCAATGATGTATTCAATATATCTGATCTAAATACTCATAGCAGCTGCAACTAAATCACAAATATATTGACATAATCATAAACACTTTGTATTTATTGAGTTTCACCGAGGCATTTTAGCAAACAATTGTCGAACACATGGTTCACTAATATAATTGAATGAGTACATTGCATAATGAAATCTGACCTTAAGATGCTGGACAATACTATGAAAGTAGTTGCAAGTCACTGTAAGTTGAAACAGGCTTAATCTGTCCCTTCTCAAAATTGTCCTCTCTCCAGAATGCTGTTACAGACATACCCATTACTTTTGATCTGTTGAAAACAACCTGAAATTACACAAATGCCAAGATTTGTTGTGACCCACCTCGGATAGCTGTATGAGGTTGAAATATGATGTGATTGGGTGTTAAGAACACTAAAATGGTAGTCTCAGGCAGCGACCTCCTTCAAAAGCACTCACGCCTTCCTCTTGGGTACTGTGACCAGCAATCAATGATGCTGGGGCTGCTAAATGGCGGCTGGAAGTTAGAGTCTAAGACCCTTAAATATATGCAACAGGTACTCCAACAAAAACTCATGCCTTCTCAATTCAGCCAGCAAAGAGAATAGGGATGATAAATAAACCAAAAATATCTGCTTTAAACCACTTCACAACTCCAAAATGCCTCTACTCACTTGGTACAGCTACCAAAGGGACTACCATATGGTACGACCAAAATTGTAGAATGATATGACTATCACAATAAACAAAATCAGAAATCTTACCAATAATTTCACTTTTAAATTCCTCGTATTGCTTTGATATGATTTGCAAGAAAATGATTTATTTTGATTTAACTCTCAATCTTCAATTTGCAACTGTAATGGAAACCAAATAAAACAAACCTGTAAATGATATTTCAATTCTTCAATGCGAATCTCCACAAATCCCATAACATTCGGCACACTGGCAAACCTCTATATGAAATTGCTCCATTGGATGTTGAGGGTTTTTGTTCTCAAACCCCATAATCTTCAACACATAGGTGACTTTTAGATAAAATCACTCTCAAATGGCTAGGAGGGTTTTTGTCTTCGAAAACATTCTTAGCTTAGGTTTTTCGTCCTAGGTGTAGAAGATGAACAAAGTGCAGTCTTTCAAGAAAAGAGAATTTGATAGTGAACAATGGATGCTCAACCTCTTGCTCAACCCCTCCTTAAATAACTTTTTTTGAGGGTATTTTATTTTTATCTTTTATTTCACTTTTTCCCTCCAAGTGATCTTTGAAATTCCCCTTTTATTTCAATTGTACTTTTGGGCCCCAAAATATGTCACTTTTATGTTTTCTTATAAGAACCCCTTTTTAAATAATTAAATATAAGTTGTCTTTTAATTTCCGCTCAACAACTTAAATATTTAACCATTTAATAATTTAATTATTTTTCACACAAACATTGAAGTTACTGAAATAATAAAATAGCCCAAATATGAATTTTGATCACACCACCAATACTTTAAGTGCATAGGATATCAATCTATATGAAAGTTGGGTGCTCTCCCAAGATGATAGAATTCTCAAAGAAGCGTGGAGTGCTCTTAGAATGTCAAATCCGTACATAGAAAGTACCATTGTACTCATTTTGGCTCCAAGAACTCTTTTCCATTGTCAAAACATTTTTCTGATAACATTGGCACTCTCCAAGAAAGTTGGAGTTTCCAAAGATGTTGGAATGGACCAGAATTGGGGACATTACAAGTAACCTCAGTAGGTGACTCTAGTTGTTAGTATCAATTCTGTCACTCCTTCCTACCTCGGTTAGTCTAGGAAAATCCTCTAGAAGTGTCAACATTTTCAACATGAGACTCATTGGAGGAGTTTCTTGTGTTTCCAATGGAGTCCTTGATTGGTTAAGCCATTCTTCAATATGTTGAGCCTCATCACAAATAGGAGAGTTTGTTGTTAGAGATGTTGCAGGAAGAACTTGTACCTCTACCTCTTTGGATTCTTCTTCCCATTCTCTTTCATTTTTGGCCATGTCTTCATTAGGTGTCATATCTTCTACTCTTTATTTTCTTTTCTTTGTAGAAATTCAGGTGTCCTCTAGCCCTTAAACATCAAATTATCATGCTTCCAAAAATTTCCATCGAAAAATGAAGGGCCATATAAAATATCAGGTCATAGATCCTCGTCTACTGTTTAAGTGTAAATTGCATCAAGGAACAAGCCTATAACAGGTTGGGTCATATAAAAGCCTTTATGTTTTATAGACATGAAATCATGAATTCTAGTGTTTAGCAACTTAGCCCAATTTAACACTTCCCCTTTACTAAATGCTACCATGCACTCTATCATCCACACGGAAACATCTAAGGCTCTTGTTGCTCCCACCAACCTACTTTTGATCAAATCCAAAATGCATCTCCATTTTTAGTGGCCAAGTATTCCCTCTTTAAGTTATATTCCCTTTCGTCCACAACTTAGTGAGCTTAGTAGTAGTTAAATTGGATTGTATGCATCTCCAAGTCCTTCTACACTTATGTATTGTTGGTTGGTTTCTAAACCACAGGTCTTGTGCAAGGCACACCAAGAACTTTGGAAAAATCTTCAGGGGTGTATGTAATGTGAACTTAGTTCATGTAATGCACATTTGATTTTTTCTTTTCCTTGTCATAGGTTGACACCATTCAAACCAAGTACAGTTCAGAAGCACGTACACCAAAATTAAGGTATTTGTGATTTTTTTTAAACCTTAGCTGCAGATAGGGCAGCCTTTGATTCATTTCCATAAGGTTTACTTGCCCTCCACAAGTGACATTCATTTGCTGTTAAAATTCCCCAACTTAAGGTTTTCGGATGTAATGTCCCCGAATATTTGGTTTGAGCCTCAGATATTTTTGAACAAATTCTTTTAAGGCTCAACTATTTTTCCTTGGCATGGCGGATGTGGGAAATGCATTTTCATAATTTATTATTATTTTTGGAGGTGCCAAAATAATTTTATGATTTTTCTAAGATGATGGGTGACCCTTTTTGGAGGATAAAAGAGGGGAAAAAATAATAAAATAATAATATTTAAATTACTTAAGTGGTGCACCCCAATTAGTGAAATAAAAGTAAGTAAAATGCAAAATTAAAATAGAAATTGGGCGCCCAAGTGAAATTGGAAAGGGGTCGGCCTATTTGGGAAAAAGGAGCAAGCTTGGTATAAATAGAAGGCTTGTTATGGCATTTTATTATTCAGCATATGGTGTGAATTTATTTCCTTTGTGGACTGCACTTTTGGGCAGCTTATTCCAAGGACAAAAACCCTTGAGAATAAAGGGCGAGTTGGATGAAAACCCAATCTCATCTTGGGAAGACTTCATAACGGAGGTCTATGTGTGCTTCATTGACGTCATTTGGAGAAGAAGAGCAGAAACTCCAATCAGATTTATAGATCAGACTTGCTGGCACAATTTTGTGGGCGATTTGACTAGGGTTTGGCTCTAGAAGTGGTGCGCCATATTTGGGAAGAAGGGCGATTTGCATTGGAGGGCGAAATTGGGCATTTTGAGGAAGTTGGAGTTGTATTTTGCTTCAGATTTGCACCAGCAGCAGAGCAGATCTAATTCGTCATTTTTGAGCATCATTTTGGGTGCATCATACCTCCATGTTTGAGTGCCAACCTTGGGTGAATTTTCTGGGCAGGTTTGGAGGAGTTTGGCATCATTCAGAGCAGCAAACCCTAGCTGTTTATTTGTAGACCTGGGCACCTACTTTGGAGTAGCATTCTTGGTGCTTGTGTCATCATTGCTATAGGGTTTGGCCCTAAACTAGAGTGCCACTATTTTGGAGGAGATTGCTAGGTTTTGTCGTGAAATAATTCCCATTGGAGCAGCAAACCCTAGCTGGTTTTGGAACAACATTTTCAGACCTGTTTGTGAAGGGAAAATTTATCTTTGGAGGGCACTTGGTGTTCATTCATTGCACATCCCTAGGACAGATTGGAGCACCATCATTTGGAGGGGTATTTGTGCATCATTTATCATCATTTGGAATGTGTAGACCTAGGGTTTCAATCTGATGTTGGACAGCAGTAATTGCTGGATATATTTGTCATGTTTTTGCCCATGTTTTGATGTACTTTCAGACTCTACATTCTTTTTTATAATAACAGACTTCTGAGTTGAATTTCATATCATTTTGCTATCATTTTGGCGTTGGATCCATGAGTATTTCATTGTATAATTCATTTAGGGTTTTGGCACACATTTTGGCATGATAAGTGGCTGTAATAAGTGTGTAATCAGATCTGAAACATAAAATCAGAAATCAGATTTCTAGGTTACAACAGAAAAATAAAAGTGCAGAAATTTAGGGCAGCATTTAGAATCTTGTTTCAGATTTTTGGGCAATATCCTAGTTGGGATATTTCAGTGGTATCACAGCCATGTATCTTGCTAGCCTATTGGGTATGTGATTCAGACAGTTTTGGAGTTATCGCAACACATAGGATTGATGATGTAAAGATTGCTTATGAAGAGAACTATACACTTCCACTACATGTTAGAGATGAGTTGTCCTTGAATCAATACATGAATCAGCGAAAGGACATGAAGAGAGCAAAGTAGGAACGAAGACCAAAGAAGCACCATGAGAGTCCTAGGATACATGGATAGCCAAGTGTTGAAAACATCTTGTAATAAATGACACAAAGTTTTATGCAGTCACAACAACAGTTGCTTACATCCATTGGTCACATGTCACAAATCGTAAATTTGAGGAAAGAAAAAGAAAAATCAGAAGTTGTCCAAGAAATTGTTGAGAAGAAAGAAGAATTGCTTCACTGTGATTTACAGCCTACAGGTAATCCGAAGAAGAGCAAAAATCAGTTGAGGAGAGAATAACGTTGCTTCACATGCCTAGAAGTTTGGACACCTACTCATACATGTGGAAGCCATATAGAAGGTGAAGCCACAAGTTCACTTCAGCCCTATGAGGTCAAGGACGAAGGAGAGTCAACTATTGAAGCCACAAGTGAAGAGCACATGAGACTTCGAGATGACTACAAGATTGAAGGAGATACCACCATGAAGATTGCCAAACCAATCTTATTGGATCAGCTACAAGAAGGTATGAGTTTGGTTGATATTCCTTTAATTGAACCTAGCATTGCTTCATCATGTTAGTTTTAGGATCAGATTTAACAAAAAGCAGAAATACAACAACACATGAACAATAGAACATAGCATATACCTTGGGAAAACCCTCCTCGAGGGAGAAAAACCCAGCCAAAATTTATCTCCTATATATTGAATTGAATGAGCAGAAATCTGCTTACAATCTTAGGCCAAACTCAAGGCCATATGATGCAATAATAAATTGCACCTCTCTTAGATGCAAAATACACAATGATAATAATCTCTCCTTGATATCGGTCTGCACTAAGCAATATTATACTCTGCTGTAGAAGTACGAACCCCTTGATGTCTTGCGAATGTCTTGAGAATTATAATTGATGATGTAAGAATGAGCATCGCCTTCTTTATATACAAGGTAAGGTGCCTCTTCACAAGCAAGGTGACTCTTCACAAGGGTCGACCTCATTCAAGAAATATAAATATAAAATATAATTTGCAATATGTAGGCCGCCTGCCTTTAATTAAGGAGAAAATATCTCCTGAAGCTACCAAACACTAACACATCACCTTTACCTCATATTGGGAATGAATCAAATTGTGGTTTGGGTGTCTTTGAGATGGATGTTGTTCATACATATGATGGCAATTTAAAAGTTTCATTATGTGGTGAACAAAGAGGTTTGGATTAGATTGACTTGACATTGCAAGATATGGAGGATCACTTGGTGGTTAAGGAGATCACAGTTGTACATACACTTTCTAGATCAGCCCTTGGGGAAAAGCATGATGTAGAAGTTTCTACTCACTACTTTGATGGTGACCCTTTGATAGATCATGATGATACCCTAGTTTTTACACAGATGTTATGGAGAAGAGGCCATGAAGGAGGGTGATTATGAAGACCAATCAGAATTTTTGCATGGAGGTGTTGGGTCTAATAAGTCACGTCCTTTGGGAGGTCAACTAAGGGTAAATGAAGGTATGGTTGTGGCAGCTCTAACCCATTTTGATCATGTTCATAAGATTATGGCAGGGTTGTGTTGGAAGGCTCGAGGTTTTGAGGGAGGTCTATCTCTTGCCAACTTGCACGAACTCAAGGAGGCCTTGGTGATCGTGAAATCAAACTACCTACACTTACTTACGGATAGAGATTGTCTCCTTATAATTTTTGAGATATTCTTTGATGCCTTGAGGAGAAAAGAAGATGAGGTGGATAAGCTTTGTAAGGAGTTGAGCATGGCACACTCTTCATCATACATAGCAAAATTTCAGACTTCTATGTTAGCCACTTCCAATGAAAAACAATGTAACATGAAGATGGCAAGAAGTGGGGACATGGAGGAAGGTCTTGAAGGGTCCTATGATAAAGTCATGAAGGTAGAAGAGACACATACACATGAAGAGACAGCTTGCAGCCATGGGACAGAGTTTGTAACACACAATACACTTGATTTTCACTTAGATACACCTCTTCTACCTGCAGTTGATGATGGACATTCAACAAGGGATGAAGATTTGCTTGAGTTCCTTGAAGACACTACAAAGAGGTATGATGAAAGTGCAGATTTTCTGTTGTGTAACAACAGCCCTATTTCCTCACATATTCATGAGATAGCAGCTACTTTACGTGGGGAAAATGAGGTGGAAGAGTCTCCCAATGTTGGCACTCATAACTTGGGTGTTAAGCATGAGGAGGCTGTTGAAGATTCAAGCCACAACAAGTCGAATTTTGTATATCATACCATGGAAGATGTCAAGAAGACTCAAGTCAGGTGTGATGGATGGTTGCAAAGAGCTACGAGAGAAAAGTTGCTGGCTTCCCAAGCAAGACAATACCTACAAAAGGTCAAGGAACATTGCAAACAGCTAGATCAAGAAAGGGAACAAAGGGGATCATGCCTTGGATCTTTACTTCTTCCAAGGGAGGAATACTTAGAGGCGAGCAAGGAAGAAGAGTATGCAGATTTGGGTGCACTAGAGAAGAGGTATGATTCAGAAAATTCTGTTTGTGTTACCTAATTTACATTTTGAGGCTCATGAGTTACCTCTAGTTGAGAGCCCATTAAAGGATCAAGTCATAGAGTTGGGTGGAGCAGTTGAGCACACACTTAGTGGATCAGCCACTAGTGCTATGACTACATATGTAGATGGAGACATGGGTGATGCAGATTTTGTTCGGTCCATGAGCATTCATGGCACACTTGATGACATACAATCCTCTCATGATGATGATGATGATCCTTTGGTTGAGAATGTGGCTGCCTTACTTCAAGGATTGAGGATGGAGACACTTGCATTTGTGTGGCATACACTTGGAAGACTGAAGCTTCAGCTGAACTATGATCCTAGGTATGGAGGTATTGCTATGTGATTTGATTTTGAACCTCTAATGTTTGTTTTTCATATGGACTATGATGTAGGTATGGAAGTGAGCATGATGGCATTAGTGTTCCAGCCCTAGATTAAGGGGTTCCATTCCATACTTTGATGAGGGATGGCTGTTCTACTTTGTTGCACGTGGAAATCCTACAAGATACTTGGGGTACAATGGCTGTTTGAGTGTTTTGGAGAGCCTTGGATCATCTCTTCATCATTGGAGGATGGCATATGGATGAAAGTCTATCATCATATGACATTGGCGATGGTATTTGCACTTACTTGGGTCTGATTTTCAGTTGGGAGGTTGCTGTTCTGTTCTACATCAGCAACCTAGGAGGAGTGATTATATATTTTCTTGCACTTGTGAGGGGTGCTCAACACATCCACTGGAGATCTATAGGGGTTGGAGAGTCGTTTGGTGTTGCTAGCACTTTGAGATGCTTCTATCTCTTCATGTTTGCCGGATGTGATGATATAAGAATTTGGGAACCAGGTGGTGGTAAGCTTATCATTGCTTGAGGACAAGAAATCTCGGGAAGGGAGGACTGTAATGTCCTTGAATATTTGGTTTGAGCCTCAGATATTTTTAAACAAATTCTTTTAAGGCTCAACTATTTTTCCTTGGCATGGCGAATGCGGGAAATGCATTTTCATGATTTATTATTATTTTTGAAGGCACCAAAATAATTTTATGATTTTTCTAAGATGTTGGGCGGCCCTTTTTGGAGGATAAAAGAGGAAAAATAATAATAAAATATTAATATTTTAATCTCTAAAGTGGTGCGCCCCAATTAGTGAAATAAAAGTAAGTGAAATGCAAAATTAAAATAGAAATTGGGCGTCCAAGTGAAATTGGAAAGGGGTTGGCCTATTTGGGAAAAAGGAGCAAGCTTGGTATAAATGGAAGGCTTGTTATGGCATTTGATTATTCAGCATATGGTGTGAATTTATTTCCTTTGTGGACTGTACTTTTGGGCAGCTTATTCCAAGGATGAAAACCCTTGAGAATAAAGGGTGAGTTGGACGAAAACCCAATCTCATCTTGGGAAGACTTCATAACGGAGGTCTATGTGTGCTTTGTTGACGTCATTTCGAGAAGAAGAGCAGAAATTCCAATCAGATTTATAGATCAGACTTGATGGCACATTTTGGAGGGCGATTTGACTAGGGTTTGGCCCTATAAGTGGTGCACCATATTTGGGAAGAAGGGCGACTTGCATTGGAGTGCGAAATTGGGCATTTTGAGGAAGTTGGAGTTGTGTTTTGCTTCAGATTTGCACCAGCAGCAGAGCAGACCTAATTCGTCATTTTTGAGCATCATTTTGGGTGCTTCATACCTCCATGTTTGAGCGCCAACCTTGGGTGAGTTTGCTGGGCAGATTTGGAGGAGTTTGGCATCATTCAGAGCAGCAAACCCTAGCTTTTTATTTGCAGACCTGGGCGCCTACTTTGGAGTAGCATTCTTGGTGCTTGTGTCATCATTGCTAGAGGGTTTGGCCTAAACTGGAGTGCCACTATTTTGGAGGAGATTGCTAGGTTTTGTGGTGAAATAATTCCCATTGGAACAGTGAACCCTAGCTGGTTTTGGAACAGCATTTTCAGACCTGTTTGTGAAGGGCGAATTCATCATTGGAGGCCACCACTTGGTGTTCATTCATTGCACATCCCTAGGGCAGATTGGAGGGCCATCGTTTGGAGGGATATTTGTGCATCATTTATGATCATTTGGTATGTGTAGACCTAGGGTTTCAATCTGATGTTGGACAGCAATAATTGCTGGGATATTTGTCATGTTTTTGCCCATGTTTTGATGTACTTTCAGACTTCTACATTCTGATTTATAACAACAGACTTATGAGTTGAAATTCATATCATTTTTCTATCATTTTGGCATTGGATCCATGAGTATTTCATTGTATAATTCATTTAGAGTTTTGGCACACATTTTGGCATGATAAATGGCTGTAATAAGTGTGTAATCAGATCTGAAACATAGAATCAGAAATCAGATTTCTAGGGTTACAGTAGAAAAATAAAAGTGCAGAAATTTAGGGCAGCATTCAGAGACTTGTTTCAGATTTTAGGGCAATATCCTAGTTGGGATATTTCATTGGAGTTGGACTCACTTTAGTTTCTCTAGATTTTGGTTTTTTCTTTCCCTTTCCATCCATACTTGGTAGCATTGTTTGTAGTAATTTATTTGGAGGGTTTGGATTTGATGGTATTGGGATTAACTGACCACCTTGTGCTCTTTCGTACTTCTCAAAATCTTTATCAAGCATTGTTTACTAGATATTTGTTCTTGGCACTAAAGCAAATGAACTACTTTGGTTTTGCTGTATTTTATTTCGTGCAACCATCATTGCTTGAGTAAAACCTTAATTTTCAACTACAAAATACTTAGAAACCTTGATTGGTGGGATATGCCCTCTTGCACTTGGTCCTTGAAAGTTGAAACTTTGTTGGTTCACCAAACTTTTGAAGAGGTCGCTTTCCCTTGTCAGCCAACACATCTTCCTTTGGAAGTAAAAATTAATATTCTTCAATGATTGTTTGTTTCCACTATGCTGAAACGTATGGTGAGTGAATTTGTAACCACTTGTACAATTGAATGAATGACCGTACAAGCAAGTTGCAATTGTTTTTGTATCAACCTTTTTGCCAATATCCTCTGTCTTGTGGCTATATGGTTGCAATCAAAACCCTTCTTTCCTTTGATTGTGTGATGATGTAGTGAGTGCATTGTATTGTTGAAGACATGACAATAGGGTAGTGGTTAGGGCACACAGTGGTGATTTCACATGAAGAGCATATAACAACAAGAGAGATTGTAGGGTAACACATAGTAGAAGGGCCTATAGTACAATAGAGGATGTAATGCCTTAAGATGCAAGTCATATGATGTGGATTGAGAACTCTTCACTTGCTTGTGAAGATTGTATGGGAGAGGATGAAGATTTGGCAATAGGGTAGTGTTTAGGGCATATAGTGGTGATTTCACATGAAGAGTGTATAATGACAAGAGAGATTGTAGGATAATATATAGTAGAAGGGCATACATAGTACCGTATGATGATGGGGGAAGTCTGGGGTGTTGTAATTGTTTGTATGATAGAGGATGCAACACCTTAAGATGCAATTCATATGATGTGGATTGAGAACTCTTTGCTTGCTTGTGAAGATCGTATGGGAGAGGATGAGTGTATCACAGCAATTGTAGAATTTTCTAATCATACAATTGAGGGATTAGTAGGGTATCATATGGCTTGATCATAAGTCCCTTCCAATTCTTTTGAAGACCCAAACATGAATTCTTTTCCAAGCCATGCAAAATATATAGCTTTTAGAAGTCGTACATCAACTTTTTTAACTGATTGTCTAGTAAAAGATTTTGGAGTAGCATACAATTGAGTAGTTTTCCCCTTATTTTTATCTATATTTTGTCCTTGTGGGACCCATCACAGCTGGTTTATGTTTTTGGTGGCTTTATAACATTTTTTGGGCTGTTTTGTTAAATTTTTGGTTGCTTACATAATATGGATGAGGCCTCATATAACATTCATTAGCGCACAATTGCGTGTAATCTCCAAATCAAATATCTTTTTAATTCCATTACTTTGAGTTGTACCTTCATTGATTTTGTGATTTTCAATTGAGTTTGGTGCTTTTGTTGGAATATTGAAGTCAATCTTATTTATAGTTGCCATTTGTTGATGAAAAACTTTTAATTTTGAGCCATTCACAATTACTTTTACATTTATTCCATCTATGTTCTCTTGGTGTTCTGATCCACTTTCCATTATCTCCCAAATATTAAATTGTCCAAACCCAAGTACTTGAAATTTACTTTGTTTTATTTCACATTAATCATTGTACTTGAGCACCAATGCATCCAACTTAAAATTCATTCTTTGTAAATGTTTATTGTGCCAATATTTTCTACGTTGATGCAGCACTTTACTTGCCTATTATGCGATTATTCTTTTTTTTTCCAGTTTGTTCAACTATAGGAATCTTTCTTTCAAACTTTCATCATCTCCTAATCGATTCTCTAAGCTATCCTTACTTGTACTCCATGGGTACCAATGCTTCCTAACCATACTTTAATTAAAATGGTGTATGCCTAGTAATTAACTTAAATGTTGTCTTGTATACCTTTAGTATTGTTGGCAGTTGTATTTCTAGTAGTTATCTTATATGTTGTTTGGTATGCCTATAATACTACTGGTGGTCATATAATTCATACCTTTGGTCCCACATGATTTTTGAATTACTAAAATGAGAACCTTGTTTGTGTGCCATATGCTCTTAGGTAGGAGAGACTTGAGAGGGTATGAAAGATCTTGAATTTGCTTGTCATTAATTGGATTGAATGGTTAATGAGGTGCTTACCTTTGTCACATGATGCTGGATAAGGATCCTAAGTCTTGTAGCTACATGTTCATAGATAAAATTGACTATGCTTAATGTGGTGTTGTTTGGTTAGGTTTATGCCTCAACCCAGTTTATCATCTATTCTAAAGCCACCATTATGTATTTGCGCCTATGCATTTGGATGACTTTTATTGGACCAATAAAGTCCAACCCCTATCGCTTAAATAACTCTTGTAGTTGGGATGGCCAAAGTGACATGAAGTCTCTTTTTAGGGGTTTACCCACTCATTGGCATATATCACATCCAACTAGCCATGCCCTAGCATCATTATGAAGTGCTGGCCACCATAGATGTGCTAGAAGTATCTTTTGTGTTGTGGTATCAGTCCCCATATGACTGCTCACCAATCCTTCATGTGTTGCTTCTTCAAGCACACCTCTCACTTCTTCATGCATTACACATCTTTGTTGAATTTGAATAGGGCCTATTTTGTATAGTTGTCCATTAATCAATTGAAATGCTTTAACTTTAAGTGCTTACCTTCTTTCTCTTGGTTATATGCCTTTTAGAAATGAGGATGTAGACAAGTATTTGCTAATGTTCTTGTACCATGATGCTACAACGACTAACTAAAATATGTGAGCATTAAGAAAGTCTTTATTTACCCCTTTTGGTGGTTCTCTTGACTTGACCCTAGAGAGTTGGTTTGCAATGAGATGGGTCTTTCCCTAGTTGTACAATGATTTTGATTGTTAATCATTGAAATAGTATTACCATCTACTCTCTCGACCTTGTATTATTGGTTTGTTCACCAGATACATTATTGCTTGATGATCTTCGTAGAAAGTGAATGGTATGGTAAGTAATGTTGAAAATTTTGTATTGCATAGACCATGCCAAGAGCCTCCCTCTCTATAGTACTATAGTTTTGGTCTGTGTTAGACAATAATTTGTTAGCAAAGAATACTAGATGATCTAGCCCTTGAGGTCCTACCTATGCCAAGGTATTCTTGATGGCAAAGTCGGAAGCATCTACATGTATGCATAATTGCTTATCCCAATTGGGATATGGCAAGATATTTGAACTTATATTCGTACCTTTTCATTGAATGCTTGTTCTCGCTTGTTGATCAAAGGAACAAACTCCTTTGCTTGTTAATACATCCAAAAGCTGGGAAACGTGGACAAACTTTTTATGAAGCATTAGTGGTATCCAACATGGCCCAAGTCCTTTGGTGCGTCCTTCTCTACAACCACTATTAATCTTATGAAGATTTATTTTCAATTTGGCATTGCAGAGGATGTGGCCAATAAGCTTCCCTTTTGGGCCTTGGCACCATAAATCTATGTTTCTTTGGATTCAATGCCAAACATGCTACTTTGCATCACTTGATGCACTCCAAGACCTTCAAATGTGTTTCCTGGTTACTGTAAATCAACCAATCATCTAGGAATGCTTGGAAATTTCTTATTAATCGTTGTCGCCTTGGAGCATACACCCTAAATATAGTTGTATAATTGCTCCCTATAGTCCTTTCACTTTTCCCTTAAAAGGAAAGCTCCTATTATCCCAAATACATGAAGTTGTGGAAATCAATAAAGCACAACAATCAAGGTAGTTGGGAGCTTTGGAAGACCATCAGCAACCCATAGTATCACAACATGACTGAGACTGGGTCCTGCATCCAATTCAGATAAATTTGTTAAATCAATGAGGAACAGCTTGTGCACACTTTTTGGGATGCCAATTATTGATCTCCAACACCTCCAAAACTCTTGCCTTAAGCCTTCATTGGCGAGACCATCAACTACTTTGTTGCCCTCTTCAAAGACATGCATAATAGAGAAGAGTAAGAAGTTTTTAATTAACTATCTAATGTCGGAAATAAAATTCCCTATCTTGGCTAGGCTTAGAATTGCCGTTGATGATGTCAATAATTAATTTGGAATCTCCCTCAAGAATGAATTTTCTTAAGCCAATAGAAGCAAGATGAAGACCCCAACAAGTCGCAACCTCCACTTCATTATTGGTTTTAAATCTGAGATTTCTTGCATAGGCTGCAATTAACTCATGTTTGTCATTTCTAATTACCCCTTCCCAACTAGCATTCCTAGGAGTTCCTTTAGAAGCCCCATCAAAGTTCAATTCAGCCCATCCAATTGGGGGAGGCAACCATTTTGTGTTCTTCCTCATCCTTTGCTTACTAAAGTCAACAGTTTGAATCTCTCTTCTAACACCCCAGTCCCTAATAATTTTGGATTCCTCCTGAGAAGGCAGGCATGTGGGTTTTGATTTTCTAATCACAACAATCTCCACATTCTTCGTTATAGCTCTGCTGACCAACTGGAAAATGCTTTTGTCAATGTAATGTCCCCGTTTTCTAGTGCACCTAAATAATATTAATATATTTAATTATTTAATGTTGCTTGGCAAAAGTACAAATATAAAGGTAATATTAAATGATTAAATATTAAATGGTTATAGAGTGACATTGAAACATATTTTAATGATAAATTAATAAAGCCACTTTATAATATTGAGTTAAGTGATTTAGGTGGGAAAACCCTAAAAAGGTTAAAAGGCACTATAAAAAGGAGTTGAGAGCTCATTCTCTCATTTTTTGGATTATTATTTCCTTTGGGGTTGTATTTTGGAAGAGCTCTTCAGGTTTTGAAACCCTAGGAGAGAATACCTATGGGTTTCAGTTTCGGTGGTGAAAGATTCCTCCCTAGCTGGCGTTGGCGGATTCATCCAGGATTCACACTTGCACGATAAGGCAAATTTATGAATCTCCTTCATAGATAAATTTAAAGATTAGCAATTGTATTCAGCTTGTCTGAGAAGCAAAGATTTTGAAGGTTCAGTTTGAGGGTCTCTGAATAATATTCATATTCATGCCTGTGAATATTATTGCAAAATCAGAAGTATTATTTTGCTGTGGAAACAAACTGGTGAATAGTGATTTGCTACAGTGACATGAATAGTGATTCGCTACAGTGCCGTGAATAGTGATTCGCTACAGTGACGTGAATAGTGATTCTGCTATGTGGAAACAAACTGGTGAATAGTGATTTGCTACAGTGACGTGAATAGTGAAGTCTGGACGTGTGGAAGCAAGGGTTCGAAGTTGCCTATTACCTGGAGCTGTTTATATCAGTTCGTGCCATTCCTCATTGTCATTGGAAAGCGATTGTCCAGGTCTGAATATAATGCCTATATATTGTTGCATTGTCTTGTACTATCTTATTGTAAACTGTTTAGGGTTATAGGGAGCAATCTGCTGTAGTTTCTGAATATCTTATGCTTGCCAAACAGTCCTCACACCACTCAGAACTTGCTGTCATTGTTTGTAAAGTCTGAAGGACGTGTTAAGCACAAATCCCTGCAGTTTACCTCTGTATTGGACTGATTTATTTCTGCTGTAGTCTCCTGAGTAATATGCTTGTAAAAATTGGTCCATATGACTCTCAGATTATATATGTAAAGGGGCTGTAGTGTACTAACTGTTACAGAGCATACTGAACCTTGTTAAGAGTACTCAAACTGAGTCTGAGTCTTGAATGCAAGTCTGTATTTTATCTCAGAAAGAGCATTGTAACAGTCTGAATATGTTATCTGAGCATCATCTTTGCTGCCCTAGTCATATCTTTACCCATTCACAGTCATTGTATCACTGCTGCTACATCTGATATCTGCTGTTATAAACCACTGTCATTGATGTTTCAATCAGTCTATGTGAAGCCAATGAAGATTGTAGTCTTGTTTCAGTCTGTGAACAGACTTTACTCTAACTGATAATATTTCCCTCATAACAGCCCTACGTGATACACAGGAAAGTCTTATAATAGGTCTGAAATTGTATTTCTGAGTGTGCCTTGTAATCTCAGACCAATATGGTGTGATATGTTTCAGATTTGGTTCATCAGATTTGTGCATATATTATCCTTTGAATTTGGTTATGATTTTATATGCATTACTATGTTATAAGTTTGATAAAATGGGACATCTATCAAACTAGCATAATTGGAAAAATTCTACACATTCCTAGAAGGGTACTTTACAGTAAAATACTTTATTCATAATTTGTTGATAACAACAATCTTCATGTTCTCTGTTATAGCTCTGTTGTGCAACTGAAAAAGGATTTTGTTGACAATGCTTTTGTCAAATACTTTGTTCATAAGCATGCCTCAATTTTTTTGGAAATGAGTAGAACCAAAGATTCAAAATGAGATTTGTAGGGTGTAATTTTGGTTCCTTTGATACTTGTATCTGAATCTTCACACTTCATCATAGATATGGGTATAAAATGATTGAGTGCAAATGATTATATCCTCAAAGAGATCAGTGGAGTGTTTGACAACTTTGAGCATAGGAAGGACCTTAAGTTTGAAACATCATTGCAGGAAAAAAGGATGTCATGCTTCTATTATTCTATATATGAGGTGTTGTTTGAGCCTTGAGGATTGTCTTCTTGTCTTATTAACAAACTACAAAAGTTCACTTGTGGGAAAGTTTGATTTCAAGAATGTAAGCAGGAAAGGAAGACTTGAATTGCTAGATCTTGTTGTTATGTATCTTGCTTTTGTAATAGACATCATAAATAACACTTCATTGATATTATGAAATACGATACAAATCTTATGGACTAATATGACCTTTCCTAAGGTCTAGTATGTCAAAAGCCTCTTTCAACATTTTGGAAATGATATTTTGAATCACTGGGATGTCTTTAATAAATAAATGGTTAAAATAAGTGCATGCTTTTATTCATACTTTAGATGTCTTAAATGTTAAATGTGGTTTGACAACTCATTTGTACTCTTTGTCCCAACAGGATTGAATTTGAAATCAATATACAAGATATGGCTAATGCATTATTTAAGATTAAGTTGGTTTGACTACATTGTATAGGTTACAAGTTCATCTGGAGTTCCTCCAACACCAGCAAGGCGGATTCTTTTTATTTTCTTTCAGTCAGCTCTTCCTTATCTTGCTGAAAGGCTTAGGTGATGTATCTTGTCTTCTGTAGTTTCCTTTTATAGGTTTCCGAAGTTTGATAAGTTATTAACTAGTCTTTTTTTGGTAAGGTTTGGGATCACTAAACTTATTATGTAGCATTACAGTGCTAGGGTAGCTACACATGGAGTTTTGCTGGCCAACGGATATCCTGATGAGTCACATGCTACATTTGGAGTTGGAAGTAGTGTAACTGACAGTGTTTATGATGATGCAAGTGACTTATTGTCCTCTTCCGCAGATAGAGAATCTGCTACCATAAGATGGTCAAGATGGAAAGAAAGAGTTAAGAAAATGTGGATAGCTGCAGTTCAAAAATGGCCTTTGGTATGTTCTTTAACTACTCAGAAATTCTAGTTTGGACCTTTGCATAATTATCTTAGGTGAACATTTTTGGTTGAATTTATTTAGAAAACTGCACTTTTGCTGTCATATTTTGTTGGAAGGTTTCACTAGAGTAAGATTATTACATATAAACAAAACATATTGAACATCTTGAATATTCAAAAATCTTGTAAAGTATTCTTAAAGTGTATTTATTCTCTTTATTGCTATCAGATTCTACCATCTGTGCGGGAGGCTTCACAGCTAGTTATCCGCACAAACCTGATGCTCTTTTATTTTGAGGGTATTTTTCATTGTTCCATTATCTCCAGAAGCAGCTGATGTCAGACTTGAACATGTATATTTGCAAACTGCAGAAATGTGTCTATGATAATTTCATTGAAAGAAATTGAGTAGTGTTAGCTATATCTATTAGTTACTAATACTTTCTTTATTTATTTAATAAATCTTATGCAGCTTGTCTAACCTTATAATAGTCTCTTATATCTTGGAGTGTTTTCTTCAGAACTTCAACCATATTGATTTTTTTCCTTCTAGTTTATAAAAAATGACATTCAATTGGTTGACGATTAAGATTGCAGTATGGATGCAAGGTTTGAGCGTTTCTTATTTGTCTAACAGTGTTCAATATCATAAGCAAACAAGGATATTTTAACTGAATAGAGTTGACTGGGACTTTTTAATATAATGTTGAACTTTCATAATTTTAGGTACAAAATAGATTGGATTTGCATTTTTATTTCTAATATAAAATTTCTAAATTCCACAGGTCTTTACTATCATATAGCAAAACGTGCAGCAGGGATTCGTTATGTATTCATTGGAAGGCCATTGCCTCAGAAACCTAGGTATTCCATGATCCTTAAATGCTTCTTTAGAGCAATTGTGGATCTCAATTTTTCTGTTTTGTTTTTTAAAACTAGTGTCAAATCAATTCTATATTACAGTTATTGCTTAAATTCAAGCTTGACATCCACAATTTCTTTACATAAAATTGGTGTTGAAAAGGCAGGAAACAAGATATTCATAATCTTTTTTTTGCTAGGTAAATTCAGCGAATCTATGGGTGCCTTCACGCATATCAATCCAAAATTACAACTTGTCAAGAGAAAAATGATCCCTGCCAAAATTTAACCTCTTTACACAAACTGAAAACACATGAAAGGCAAAATTTGATCTTAACATGGAACCTCAGCCTCTAGATACTACCAAAACATAATTTAAAAGCAATTATCCCCTCCCAACAGGGGACCTTGAAGTCATTTTACACTGATTATTTTCATTTTTGGAGGACGATTTCTTCTTTTGGACCACTGAGCACCCAGCCAATTCTTTATCATCAGGATCCTCAATGAGCTTACTGATATCTGGTTGAGAGCTCAAAGGAACTTCTGAATTGAAGGCAGAGTGAGAATGGTTGACTCCTTGTGGAGTTTTTGGAGAGGCTTTGTCAATTGCCAAGTCTTCTTTGAATGAGGGTTGTTTTTCTTTGACTGTCTTATAATTGAATGAATGAATGAAAATGAATGAAAGATTTTAATGACGTCTGCGAGACCAAACAGTCTAGACCAGGTTTAGACTCCTCTTGCCTACTGGAAGGTGATAATATTCCCTTGCCCTTCCTTTTGAAGAGCCTACAATGCTGAACCTCAGCCCTTTGCCACCAAGTACATTGATGGAGAAATTTCTGCTGCAGTTTCCAGAAGCAGAATTGTTGTTTCTTGAACATTGGGAGCCAAAATGCCCTTAAATGAAACAGTGGTGGCACCTGAAAGGAATGCTAAGATATTCTAGAATTTGAATCCATGATCTTACCATCTTTCTTTAAAATGATAGATTTTGTCAAACGTTGTCCAAATTTATTTCAACAAAAAATTGAGCAAAGGTAGTGCAAAAAAAATGTTGGTAGACTCTTCCACAAAATTTCCCAAAGAATTCCACTCACTTTCAAGCCAAATTTACTATCAGGATGGATCTGATGGGAAGGATATAATCGAGTGCTGCAAGAACTCAGAGCAAGAAAAATCTCAACCTCAGGTTGGGAGGAGATCCACTTGCCATCGAGCAACCGGAGAGGTATAGCCTATCTGATTTCAAATGTAGTTTTGCTTTGTCTACTAACACTGATGAGCCTATAACTATGAAAGAGGCAATGGAGATGAACAATAATAAAATTAAATCCTAGAAATTGGCCATGGATGATGAGATGGCAGTGTTGAAAAAGAATGACACATGGGTTTTGGCATAGTAGCCGAAGGGAAGGAAGCCCGTTGGTTCTCAGTGGGTCTTAAAAAAGAAATTTAGTTTTGAGGGAAAGGTTGAAAAGTACAAAGCAAGGTTGGTTGTGCAAGGATTTCCTAGGTAGAGGGAATTGATTTTGGTGAGGTATTTTTCACAATTGCTAAGGTAACATCTATTAGATTCTTGGTATATGTTGTTGTGACATTTGACCTTGAGATTGAATAGATGGATGTGGAGACAAATATTCTACATGGTGACTTGGAGGAAGAGATCTGTATGGCATAGTTCGAGCACTCCGTGGTAAAGTGCAAGGAATCATTGGTTTGCAAATTGAAGAGATCTCTTTATGGTCTTAAATAGTCATTCAAAATATGGTATCAAAAGTTTGATTCTTATGTTTTGGGGTTGGGATTTGTTAGTTCCAAATTAGATTGTTGTGTTTTATGTAAGTAGGATGGTGATCATTTTATTGTTATTACTTTGTGTGTTGACTATATGCTGATTTTTGGTAACAACAAGGGTATGATTAGGGACTTAAAATCTCAATTTTATTTATAGCTTGATATGAAAGACTTGGGGGCTGCTAAGTTTATCTTGGGGATAGAGCTTAGATAGAATGTAGCTAACATAAAACTTTGGTTGAGTTAGAGTAAGTATGTTGACTTTATTTTGTAGCGTCTTAGCATGCTAGATTGTAAATCAGCGTGTCATCTTTTTTTATGAGAACAGAGCTATCGGTTGAGTAGTGTTTGTGCATACCCAGTGAGCTGGAGGATATGACTTATGTTCTTATGCTAGTGTGGTTTAAACTTTAGATTGATTGCGATAGTTAGAGTGCCATTAGCTTACTAAAGAACCCAAATTTTCATGTATGGATGAAGCACATTGATGTTAAGTATCATTTTGTTTGAAAGATGGTAGAGGATAGGAGGGTGATGCTTGAAAAGGTTGACAATTTGGAGGATGTTGCCTATGCATTGCTGAAGTTGGTAAGCACAAAGAAGTTCAGATGGTGTAGTGAATTTATGACCTCATGGACTCTAACAAATAGTTCATAGATTGTTGGTTTTCCCTTTTCTTCTTGCAATCTATATGACAAGTGAGAGAATGTTGGAATAGGTGTCATACACTTTGCAATCCTAATGGTCTAAGGGATTACATGGCATGCATAAGAGCATGCAAGAGGAAGGTTACAATGTTGACTATGAACTTTTGACCAACTTATGATGTGTAAAAAATAAAATTGATGCATCATAAGCATCTTTGAATGTAGATAATGGGTCCAAAATGGAGAACTCAAGTTTGCTGGTGGATTATGAGAACTTTGATGACTCAGCAGTTACATTCTATTTTTTAGCCAGTTGATCATCATGGAAGGGGGTATTGGATTTTGGTCCTAGATTTGGGTGCCATATTTGCCCATGGAATCTTGGACCATGGTTTTGTTGAAGGCAGTTGTGGTTTGTGGTTTGGGCTTGCTTTATTTATTTGGTGCTTGGGATGGAGATATTATTACTTGTATTTTGCAAGGGGTTATGCCATTGAAATTTCTCCAAACTTGTAGTTGGTGTTGATTGCCTATCAAGGCTTGAGCCTATGATTGTATTGTGACTGTTATTGCTGTGAACACAGTTGGTTTGATATTTGGAGGCTGGGATTTTTCTTGAGAGGCTTTTCTAGGATATATGTTATGTACTATGTCTATGTGATTGAAATTTTGTGTAATATTTCCTATTTGAAATTGTTTGATTGTATCTTTCATTCATTTCTTTCCTCATAGATTAGTGTAGGAAGCATTTCCATTAACTTACTTTCACAGGGAAGTTGGGGTGCTTGGGCTGGCCCTAGGGTTGTCTCAATCCCATATTTGGATTTGAACTGGACCAAGAATATATGCCAAAGTACAAGTGCCAACCTTGGTAGCTTAGGATTATGGTGAATGCCTTATCATGAATAATTGAAAATTCCTATATTTTTCAACTTTTAAAAATTTCCCTATTTTTTAATTGCCATTGCTGCCTTGGAAGCACAGTGGCATAGAAAAATATCCATACTACTGCCCATTCTTCGGTTTCTCTGATTTTGCTAGAAGCTATCAAACTTCATACAAGTCCTACTTACCCCTTTCTTGCTATGCACAAAATGTGGATGCAAGTACCAATCATTGATGAACAAAATGTGAAGGGTGAACTTAACCAGTCACTTCATACATTTCCCCTTTCCTTGTCCCTGCTTGGCTTCCAACTAGATATGCTCTTCATGTTCACTCATGATGAGGAAAGAATCCTTATTGCTTGCTCTACAAGTGGTGTTAGCATCTTGAACATACCTAGATTTTCTAGGAAATGCTTGGAGTTTTACTCATATCTCATACTAATGAAAAGCATCTAATCCTTTTCTACTTTACATATCAAGTAAATGCTTTATCAATGAATCAAATAACAAGCCCTTACCATGTGATGCTGGTAAAGGTTCTTGTAACAGACGTTATCTTCTTGATTCTAGTATTTTTGGATGCTTCTCATATCTTTGTTTGGGTGGCTGCTAATTTGTGCCCTTGCCATGTTTTGGGTGAAGTTTGGGATGGAATATCCAACACTTGCCATCCCAATGCCCTTCGACCTTGCATTGAGAGCAATAGTTGTTAGATTTAGACATACTTGAATCAAGTGACTTCTTACCTTGCTTGAGAGTGTCTTGACCTTTCTTTTCCTTCCTTCTTGGTGAGTGGCTTCTTCTCGTTACATCCTTTCTTTTGAACATAGGCTTCTTAGTGGTGTTTGCTTTGCACATTACCTGGCAATGGTTGTAACAACCCACCCTACATTTTAATTTATTTTAAGCAATAAGAGATGCAAATGCAATGTCTTCAACACTTTTTGATCATCAAGATCCTAGAGTGGGCAAGGTGAGAGCATACGGTGCTTCCAACCACACAACTGTTCTTAATGAATGCAATTACAAAGATATGGCGGCAAGCTGACCATAACATGCAGGCAGCATAGCCGGCCTAATTAACACCTCTTTGATGGACTCCATGAATACAAAGCAAGCCACTGGCAGAATGTCTACGCTTGACTTAGACCAAAATGGTCGATAATGCTAACTTGTTCAATGCCGAAATGGGCTTGAATGAAATGGTATAATAACTAGCAGTAAACGATCCAGTTTTACAATATGGAATGCATACAAATTAAAACTCTTCAGTGGTTAAATCATCTGAAGTTTACAAAATTGATGTGAATGCATACAAATTGAATCCTCTGGCAGTACTATCATCCAGGGCTTATAAGATTAGCAAGCATGAAATGCATTATAAAATAGCATGAAACTGCTGCAACAATTGATTTATAATTCTGATCAGACTTATAACACTATTGCTAGCACATAAATTTGCCCCAAGACTTAGTTTAAACATAGAATATCATTCCAAATCATTAATATAACTGAAGTGTACCTCTAACAGTTGATGCAAAAGATTGATGTAGGTCTGTTATTACTTTGTTTTGCTGCTTAGAACACTGCTGCCACAAAATTCAGACTATTGCACTGCTGATAACTCACTAGAAACACCATCCACACAACTGTAGCCACTACCCAGATGCACTCCAACACACCCCAACTAATCTCCAGCTGTAAACACACTCCAAGAATCCACAAAACACACCCAGTGACAAGGTATCTGATTGAAAATCGGACTGTGATTAAAATCAGATTAGTTACAGGTCTGAAACTCAATATTATGGCTATTGGCACAGTAGGTACAACAAGTACAAATGTCATTAAAACTCGCCCAAACACCAAGATTCAGTAATAATATCATACTGATATATTTCCAATCATATACAGGTCTGAAAATGAACCTGGTACTGCAAGTTCCAAATTGTATGGCTCCGATAAATCATTACCAAACCTCCAAATACTTGATAGAAAGTGTACAGTTTTCAAACATAGGCTGGTAGAAAAATACATCTAGTTAAAAGCCTTTTTTTTGGTCAAAATAAGTTTTTAGTAGTAGTATGGCCAGAAAGGAATGAGATGTCTTGCTAAAGGAAACTCTCAAAATCTACAAAATACTTTTGAAATCTACAACATAACTCTTGCACACCAAATTTGTCAAAACATATAAAAAATCTCCATTAAAACACAACTGGAAAAATAACTTAACCATGCAGCATAAACTAAGAAAACCTCACTTTCAACACATAGGAAAACTTTGAATGAAATTGCTCCAATTAATAATGAGGGTTTTCGTCCCCAAAACCTAATATCTTCAGCACACTAGTGATCTCTAGATGAAATCACTCAATCCAGCTGGGAGGGTTTTCATCCTCAAGAAATATGAGAAGAATTAAGTTCTTACTCAGAGAAAAATGCAAATACAATATTTAGTCTAACCCTTCTTCTCAATACCCAACCTCCTTTTATAGTTTTTTTGTTGCTTTTTCAAATAAACATTTTTTTAACTTTTTCATTGCTTTTTCCAAAAACCGTTTTTTTTTCCTTAATAATAAAATAAAGTGACTTTTCGAGAACTTCTAATTCTCCATTTCAATGTCACTTTTGAAATAATAACCTTTTAAGTCACTTGTACCCCATGCCTAGTGCTAACACTTTTTGACCCTCTTTAGAAACAGTTTATGACATAGGCCACCCTTCTTTAAAATAAATAAATAAACATAAGTTGCTTTTTAAAAATAAATCACCTTAAGACAACTTAAATTATTTCTTTAATTACTTTTATCCATGCATCCCCAAGGATGTTGGAAATCTCCAAGAGTCGTGGAATGCTCCCAAAATGTCAAAACTGCATAAAAAAAGAACCATTGGACTGATGAGCACAAACTTAAATTGAGAGGGGGCAGAGTGACAATATAAGACAATCTTTTACTTTTTCAAACTAACAACCACAATAACTTTAAATAGACAATATTAACAAATAAGAACACAAGAGGAACACAAGATTTACATGGAAACCCTTTCAAGAGAAAAGCATGGAAAAATATGTTGGAAATATTGTCATTGACGTCAAAGGGGAATATAGGAAATGGATGTCATTGATGTCAAAGAAGACAAATATATCATCATTATCATATCACATTCAGTGGCTGTTATGGGGCATCTCCATCTAAGAATCTTTGGTGAAGGATAAGGAGGTCGCGATTTCCATCAAGGTTGACTCTCTTCTAAGGATGATTGAAGGGTAAATGTTAAATTAAATATTTAACTTTAGATATCTATGCTGGCCGTCCTTCATATATGGGCACCAAGATTAAAATATTTGAAATCAATGTTGAGGCCAACCCCCATATAGAAGGGCTCCATTTGGGAGTTAAAAATAATAACTTTATATTTTCTTAAAGGGGCCGACCCCTCATGGTGGGCCGACCCCTCATGGTGTGCACCTATCTTTGAAAAGGTACATACAAAATAAAAGTTGCCATCTTTGGGACAAATTGTCCTTTCTCATAAGAGACGCCTCTCTTGGGAAAATAATGTGGTATAAATAGAAGAAAAAGTGGGAGCCAAAAACAACAATTCAATGATTTATTTCTGAGAAAAAGAGCAGATTAAAAAGAGATAAAAGGGCAGAAATATGAAATGTAATTCAGATTTGTTTTGAGTACATATGCAGCCCATGTATGAATGATAAATGCAAATATATCTAACAAATATATGTGAAGAGTAAGAACAGATTGTGAAGTGAATTTGAGTAGATGGTAAGGCAGAAAATTATGTGAAAATATTGCCATGATTATGAGCAGTTGTGTGAAAAGAGTTGGTGCATAGATTGGATCAGAATTGTGAGAGATATTGTGCTTGATAGTGATCAGATTTGGGAAGGAAGGTTAGCATTTGAGTGTGGATCAGATTTGTGTTTGGATCAGACTTGTAATTTGTGATCAGATGTGTGAGAAGAGTTTATTGTGTGAAATGTGATCAAGAATATTGCATGGTATGTGTTCAGATTTGAGAAGGAAGAGAAATTGTAGTTGGATCAGATTTGTGTTTGTTTCAGATTTGGTGGAGTTTATTATAGCAGCATTGAAGAATTAAATAGGTTGGAGCCTATCAAATTGAGGTTGGAGCCTCTTGCTGGGTTGAAGCTCAGTTTGTGTGGGGGTTGGAGCCTATCAAATCAAGGCTGAAGCCTCTTGTAGGGTTGGAGTTTAGTTGAGTGGGGGTTGAAGCCTCCAATAGGTTGGAGCATATAATTCTATCAAGTGGAGATTCGAGTCTCTAGTAGGTTGGAGCCTACAAAAAAAGATTAATGTATAATATATAAGCAGTATTTTTCCATGGTTTTCTCCTGCAAGAGTTTCCACATAAATCGGTGTTCTCATCGTGTTCTTAATTGCTAGATCTTACTTGAATGTTTTCATTGTGATTGGTTAAGTTTTGAAAAGTAAAAGTTTGTATTATTTTGATTCATCCCCCGCCCTTCCTACCCCCTCTCAGTATCACCTGTGCTCATCAAAATATTGCTTATATAAAAATTTCTTACAAACTTTGCAGGCACCAACCTACTACAGACACCAATCCCCAACACTTGAGCACCAACTTAATATGAGACACCAATCTCTTTCAATTAGAGGCACCAACCTCTTGGTAGATAATGTATTGTTCCTTTAGATAATCCTCCTTCAAAAATCTACCTTTTAATAATCTTCAATTATTTTCTCTTCACATAAATTTGCTGGTGCATATATGATTTATCACTTTGTCTTCCACACACTTTTCTCCACATTCCACAAACTCCTTTTATATCTTCACCAAAGTAGGCGACCATTTGAAAGGATACAATGCTTCATAAAGGAGGCACCACTTCATTGATTTACACCTTTTCATAGTACCTTTTAATACCAAACTTGGGTGCTCCATAAGGGGTTGGCGCCTTTAGAAAACAATAATTTATTTAATTTTAATTTCACAAAAAATGGACAATATAAGGGGGTCAGCTCTATGAATTTTTTTTTTTTTTTTGTTTTTTTAACGAGGGGAATCAGGTGCAGCACGGCCCCCCATATAACCCCCCACCACCGGTAAACTTTTTACCGTGACCGGCAGTGCTGGCGGGGGGTCAGCTCTATGAATTAAAAAATAATTTAATTTACTTTTTTTGCAGGTTGGCGAACAATTAGAAATTTAGAACAAATTAATTTATTTAACTTTAACCTCTTCAAAGTGGCAATCACCCATGAAGAAGGTTGGCCTAAGGAAAAAGACAATTCCTTAAAGATGTTATTTATTTTTAGTGCTGCAATAACTTGAATGATGTCGGTCATGATCTCAATGATTTTCCTTGTGCCTTCTTTGATATCAATGACAACAATTTCCAACAATCTCCCCCTTTGTCATTGATGGCAACCCTGCATAGAAATAATTTGTGAATGTAGTAAGAACATATTACTCCCCTTGTCTTTATTACTCCCCCTTTCTCTACTTCTCCTCCTTTGACATCAATGGCAAAGGAATCCTCAGAGTTGTAAGATAGTGCAATAAAGAGCTCCCCCTAAATAATACATCTCATCAATGACTAGATGAAGAGAATATCACCCCCAACTTCTGTCTAAGATACTCAAAAGTCTCTTTTTGAAGAGGCTTTTTAAAAGTATTTGCAATTTGTTCTTGTGTGGCAATATACTCTAATTGTCACCTGCGCCCTTAAAAAATGAGATTTGATTGGAATATGTTTGGTTCTGGAGTTTATCACAGGATTCTTTGATATATTGATTGCACTTGTACTATCACAAAATATGGATATTGGATGATCATATTCTACCTTGATGTATCTCAATGTTTGCTTCATCCAAAGAACTTGAGTGCAACATGAGGTTGTTGCTATTACTTCGCCTCTGTTGTGGATAAGGAGACCAAAACGTGTTTCTTAGTTAACCATGATACAAGTCAATTGCCGAGAAAGAATGCACCTCCACTTGTACTCTTTCTATCATCAACGCTACCAACCCAATCCGCATGAGTGGATGCTGCTAAGGTGAAATATTCACCTCTTTGATACCACAACCCAAAATCCAAAGCGCCTTTGAGATATTTAAAAATACTTTTAACCACATGCACATGGGTTTCTTTTGGTGTAGCTTGAAACCTTGCCACCATACCAATTGCCTGCATAATGTCAGGTCTTGAAGTTGTCACATATAACAAACTCCCAATCATTGATCTATAAAGAGTTTGATTTGCCTCGAGGGATTCATCATCTTTACTCAACTTGCACCTGGTGACCATGGGTGTACTCACAAGTTTGCAATCCTCCATCCTAAATTTCTTCAACATCTTCTTAATATACTTGGCCTGTGAAATAAATATTCCTTTATCTGATTGAGAAATTCACAACCCAAGGAAGAAGGACAACACACCAAGCATAGACATTTCAAACTCCTTTTGCATGTTCATGGAAAACTCTTGACACATTATATCATTGCTACCCCTAAAAATAATATCATCCACATAAACTACAACAATCATTTGATGATCACCTTTAGTTTTAATGTATAGATTGTTGTGAGCAATACCTCTTTTGAACCTTTTTTCTGTTGTAGATACTTATCCAATCTTGAGTACCAAGCCTTGAGGGCTTGTTTAATTCCATAAAGTGATTTCTTTAACTTGCGTACTGTAATAATCACACTTTTGTTTTGAAAAGCATGTTAGCTCAAAACAAAATGAAATGCCAAGTGCTTGCTTTCCACTTTTTGATCACCAAGTACATAGTGTGGGGGAGGTGAGAGCATACAGTGTACAAGATTACAAATTCTTTTGAAAATAGGAAGCTAAAAGTAGTATCCATTTATTTAGTGGGGTTAGCCAACACTTCCACTTTTTAGTGGAAAAGCTTATACAATAGTGAAAATGCAAGCAAACTCTTCCACTTTTCAATGGTGAGCGAATACAACAAGAAAGAGCAGCTATCCCACTTTTCAACGATGAGTGAATACGATAAACTAGAGCAACTCTTCTGCTTTTCAACGGTGAGTGAGAACCAATAAGCTACTTATTCAGTGGGGTGAGTAACGGCAAAATACCAAGAGCAGCTCACTGGTGGTACTACCACTCAGTATTACAATGTTAGCTCATTTGGAAACATCTAAATTCAAGATATGCATCTGCTGTTACAAGTATGGTCATGAAAGAAATTGATAGAACATCCCCACATGTATCACAACATCAAAGAACTAACCACCCATCATGGAATTAACAAATATACCTCAAAGATTGACAAATAGATGGCTGGTGCAGGCCTGAAACCTTGCTTTATAGTCCGGACAGTGAGATAGAAACCCAGAAAACTTCACCAAATCACTCCCACATGCACCCACAACGAATGCAAGCTCAAAGATTGGCAAATAGATGGCTGGTGCTCTGAAACCCTGCTGTTACAGTCTGGACAGCGAGATATAAACTCATAAAACTTCACCAAATCACTCCCACTGCTGTTACAGTCTGGACAGCGAGATATAAACTCATAAAACTTCACCAAATCACTCCCACGCACACCCACATTGAGTGCAAGCTATGACCATGTTTCCAAACAGCTATGAGTGATTTATCCCATCATCAAAATAGTGACTGAAAAACCAAAATTGAAACTTCAAAGCATTTCCCATGGTGACTCTGGCTGGAATCACACCACAGTCTAACTAGGGAATATCTTGCAATTCCAAAACTAGAAATTTATGAGGGATTTTGTCCTCAAAGATTGAAGAGAACCAAAACCATTTCGACAGAATACCATTATCATTCTTCAGTATGTCCAAATGAGTCCCCAACACTTCCTTTTATAGCTTTTTTCATTGCTTTAAAAAAAAAAAACCTTTTTTCTTATTCACTACTTTTTCAAAAAAATACTTTTCTTTTTCCGAGAAAGCGGTTTTTGTTTTTTTGCTGTTTTTTTTCTTCCAAAAGAACACTTTTTGCTTTGAATTAAATGATTCATTATGTGCAAACATTTAATCACCTTTTTAATAAGCTATTGCACTAAGTTGTCCTTTAATTATTTCTCAACATTAGACAACATTAATGAAATATTAATTAAATAACTTAATAACTCACTCAAGTTGCGGAAAGTACTACGTCATCAAAAATCCAATTTTGACATAATGAAATTGGAGTAGGAAGATGATTGAAATCAACTTGGTGACTTTTTCGAAATACCCTGCTCCTCCAAGAAGTTTGGAGAGCACCCAAAAGGTCAGAAACTGATTTCGAAAGCATCAAAGGGCTCCAACTAACCAACTGAACTCAAATCCAAGAACAATTGCTCTGCAATACTACTCAAATGCTTCTCCAAGAATGTTGGAGTTCTTCTTAACTAACCAGTTAGCCTTCAAAAGACTTGGAAATTGGCTAAATGTGCATGAATTGTCAAAGCGCTGAAAGGGGACATTACACATACATAGTCCTTATTTTTTGATAGGATGAATCCTTCAGGCTATTCAATGTACACCTCTTCTATGTTTCCATTCAAAAATGTTGATTTGACATCCATTTGGGAGACTTTGAAATTCTTAAAATTAGCAAATGCTAAGAACATCCTTATAACCTCTAGATGAGCAACACGATCAAATGTTTCTTCGAAATCAATACCTTTGACTCAAGCATATCCCTTGCAAACTAACCTTGATTTGTTCCTCACAACTTGACCATCTTCATTCAGTTTGTTTCTGAATACCCACTTAGTACCGATTACATTTTTATCCTTGGGTTTTGGGACAAGTTCCCAAGTTTCATTCTTTTCGATTTGGTTCAACTCTTCTTCGTTGGCACTCATCCAGTGGTTGTCTTCACATGCTTCCAAAAAGTTTTTAGATTAGATTTTAGAAAGAAAGGAGAAATTTGCATATTTTAAAGTATTTGCCAATCTTCTCCTTGTCTGAATTTCTGTCTTTGTCACTAAGATCTTCCAGATGATTCCTTTGAACAAATCTAGATGGTATCTTAGATGATGCCTTTGATGGTGTTTTTATGTCTCTTTCTTCAACTATCTCATGTTCAATTTCTTCCTCTTGACAATCAACTTCTTGTGCCATTTTTCTTTGATGCCTTTCATCATCCACTCGGACATTCACACTTTTTATATCATCATCATCTGACCTAGTGTCGAATTTTCTCAAATCTTCCTCATCTCTTTTTATATAACATTTACTCCCGAATACCTTGAAATACTTTACTGTTGTAGGTCTACCCTTCCATAGTTCATATGGTGCTTTGAAATTGTTTACTTTGATTTGTCCTCGGTTTAGAATGTAGGTTTCTGTATGAACCGCTTCTCTCGAAAATGTGTCTATAGCTTTGACTCATTTAACATGGTCCTTGCCATTTCTTGGGCAGTTCTATTTTCCTTTCCACAACTCCATTTTATTGTGGAGTTCTTGCAACGTAAAGATCTCTCCTTATACCATGTTCACAAAATTCTTCATATTCATTTGAAGAGAACTCTCCTCCTCTATCTGATCTTAGGCATTTGATTTTTAGACAGTTTTCATTTTCAACTAAGGCTATCTTTTCAAAAGCTTCAAATTTTTCTTTCAAAAACGTAACCCAAGTCATTTTGGAATAATCATCAATTAACAACATGATGTAACTCTCACCTTGCATACTTTTTGTTCTAGTTGGTCCACATAGGTCAGTATGGATAAGTTCCAAGGGTTTAGATGTAGAATACTCCTTTGTCTTGAAGGTCACCCTTGTTTGCTTCCCATATTGGCATTGCTTGCAAATGGTATTTGAAGGCTTTGAAATATTTGGCATGTCTCTCACTGCTTGCTTATTGCTGATTTTCACAAGATTGTCAAAGTTTATGTGCCCCATTCTTCTGTGCCATAACCAAATCACATGTTCTTGCCCCATATAACACTTTTCACCTTTGATTTCACTAAGGATGTAGAGGTTATTGGCTGTTCTACTTGCATTTGCAATCAATTTCCCTTCCTTCTTGATTTCACATCCTTCAACATAAAATGTGAGAGTGTGTCCTTGGTCACACATTTGACTCACACTTAGGAGATTGTGCTTCAACCCTTCAAGTTTCAACATATAAAACATTCTCAGTTTTTGTTCTTCCATTATCTAGGCTAAGAGTACCTTTTCTAGTTATTTTTTCCGTAGCATTGTCCCCAAATTTCACTGTTCCTCCATTCACTTCCTTCAAGGTGAGAAATTTACTCTTGTCATAGTCATGTGGCTTGAGCAACCACTATCAATATACCATTGGTCTCTTTTTTTTGGAGGATGTAGGGTAGTTTGTACAAGCATGGACCTCTTCTTTTCTTTCCATATTTTTGTGTTTTCCTCCTTTTGCTTTGTCATAGTATCCTTCTTGTTTTTTTTTTTGGAATATCTACAAAACCACTTCTACAAAAATGTGTTGTGTACTCGAAATTATTGCACTTATAGCATATAGCATTATAGTCTACTAGAGGGGCAAAAGAGATACAGTTCCTATTTGAGAACTCATAAGGACTTCTATTCTTATTCCACTCAATATTTCTTGCACGAGTCCTGCAATCAATTGCTTTATGACCAAATTGATTACACATGAAACGATAACCAAAGAAAGAGTGTTGGAACTTGGTCATGTGCGCTTGCCTCGGAGGAATGGACTTTCAAAATTTGTTCTTATTAACTTTTGGAGGAAAACCTGACTTTTGTGGAGCATGACTCTCTTTCTTCTTGTTGCTTCTACTTTTGATGGGACTTTTGAGGGCATCAACATAACTCTTTGGTTTTTCCTCATTGATCTTCTTTGATGGCTCTTTGGAAACTTGATCTTCCTTTGCTTAATTACCAAGAATTGTCTTTATGAGTGGTGACCTTTGCTCATTTATAATATCATTCAAGATCTCAGTACTCTTTTCAAACTTGAGGCTTTTGTTCAACTTAGTGGTTGTCTTTCCTAGTTCCTTTCTTAAGGAAACGATTTCGGATTCCAACCTTTCACAATTTTCTTCCTTTTTCTTCAATTGGATTCTTACCTCCTCTTCAATCCTTTTCGGACTCTTCAAGACTTTGTGATAACTTTGCCTTAGATTTGCTGTCCTCTTGAAGCTGTAATTTTTGCTTCAGGTTCTTCTTCTTAAGTTTCTTGATTTCATCTAGGGCACAAATAAGTTCCTCTTCCAAATCTACTTCCCCATCCATTTCCTCATTCTCTTTCCCTTCTGCCTCCTCTACCTTTTCATCATTTTCCAATATCTCATCTTTTGTTTCTATCGCCATGAAGAGAATCTCTTCTCTATTGCTGGTGGATAAATTCTCTTCAGATGAGTTGCTTTTCTCCCTTTTCTTGTTTTTGTAAAAACTTTTTTTTCTCAAATTTGCTATGTTTGTGGCCCTTTTTATAATGTTTGCTATCTTTCTTCATGTTATGCTCTTCCTCGTCATCACTACTTTTACTTTCATATGGACATTTAGCAGCAAAGTGTCCTACTTTTCCACAATTGAAGCATTTAAATAGCAACTTACATTTATACTTGCCAGATCCTTTCTTTAGCTTCCTCACGAAATGAGCTTCCTCTTCATCTGATTCGTCATTGAAACTATTGCTTGGCTTGGACTCTTTGCTCTTCATTTTCTTTGAGGCTTTGAAGGTTGCCTCTTGTTTAGGATCCCGTGCAACTCATCCATTGCTAGGGCATCTAAATCTTTCATTTCTTTGATAGGCAAGACTTTGGCATCAAATCTCAAAGGAAGAGACCTTTATACTTTTTGCACAATTATTGCATCCTCAACCTTGTCTCCAAGACCTCTGATAGTGTTCACAATTTCATCTAGGCGAAGTAGATAGTCTGCTGTGTTTTCCTCATCTTTCATCTTCATGCTCTCAAACTGCTTTCTATGAGTTTGGAGGTTGGCTTTATTAACCTTGTCGTCTCCTTCATAGGTTTTTTGAAGTTTGTCCCACATTTCTTTCACCGAGGCACAATGCATCACTTTGACAAATTCTGATTCCAATAGTCCATACAAAACTGCATTCATGGCTTTTCATTGTTCTCACTTGCCTTCTTTCCAGCCTGATCCGTTGGTGGATGTAATAACTCCTTTTGATTTGGTTTATTGCCAGGGAATATAGAAAATATAGATATTTGCAAAATAAATTGATTCCAAATAAATGCAGGCAATAAATTTCTCAGATTTGATTATGGCTTAAAAATTGCTTTAGAATCATACCCGGATTTCATAATATGCAACAATGCAGATCTGAAAGTGTTTGATTAGCAGCGAAGAACATCAACAATCTCCCAAACCTTGTATGTTTCTCCTTGAATGTCTGATTTCAATCAATCTTCTAAATTCAATGAAACCCAATAATAACCTATGATAACTCTATAAAAACTGTGAATGAGGATCTCCAAGAAACCGATGAAGCTCTGTAATAATCTCACAGTGTGAGATTATCTCTCAGAATGCCGTTTGGTGATCTTCCACACTTGTAGACATCATCCTCTCAGAGGGTTTTCGTTCTCAAAAAGTTTGAATCTTCAAACCAGCAAACCTTGTTGATCAGCTCTCTCCAATTTTGCAAATAAACCATGAATGATCAAAAATGACTTCTTTTGGCCTTTTATCCTTCTCCCAAATTCCAACGCCAACTTTTGGCAATTAGGCTTTTGAAATAATATTAACTTGTTGCCCTTTTAATATAATTGACTTTTAATAAAATATTTCATAAAGTACTATTAAAATAAAATACTTTATTAAAAGTTGCTCTATTTCCCTTATAACGCCAAATTATAAAGTTACTTTATTAAAGCGACTTTATAACATTAAATTATAAAGTCACTTTAATAATTAATATTATTAATTTGATTTTAATAACTTAATTAAATTGCCAACTCTCAATAATAATGAGACTGACAATAACCCTTGAGAGTTGAGAGTGATCCAACACAATTTTCAACTACTGGCGTGGTGACCATTGATCCTGGTATAACTTACTATAAATAGTAAGTATGAACATTGTACTCTAGACCTGCCTCTGTAAGGCCTATCAACCAAAATACCGAGACATTGAGCTGTATACGTTGGAATGGATACCCAAGCCTGTTGATGAACTTGGATGCCCTCCAAAGAGTCCCCTAAACGTCTCATTAGCCTACGGGGATGAGGTAGTAGGCTATCTGCTGGAAAGATATAGATCCTGGAAAAAAGGGGACATGAGAGTGGAGATGATGGAGTAGTATAACCATCCACTACTAATTTCCAAATATTGGATCCAAGAGCATTTAAGTAGGTGTGCATCCTTATGCTCTAGAAAGCATAGTTTGTTCCATCAAACAATGGAGCCTTGTTGGAGGAGAGTCCTTCTTGGCAGGCCATGTGTGCTCTTAAGATCTTCCTTCTAGTGATTAAGCTATACTTTGAAGGAACCTGCCCTAATACCAATTGATGAGCACAAACTTATACTGAGAGGGTGCAGGGGGGGGGGAAAGGTTGTGAATCAGTAAATGGCAATCTTTTACTTTTTCAAATTAACAACCACAATAACTTTAAATACACAATATCAACAAATAAGAACACAAGATTTACGTGGAAACCCTTTTGGGAGAAAACCACGGCAAAATATTGCTTACATAAAAATCTCTTACAAACTTTGTAGGCACCAACCTACAGGAGACACCAATCCCTAAGACTTGAGCACCAACTCAATATGAGACACCAATATCTTTCAATATGAGGCACCGACCTCTCCAATATGAGGCACCAACCTCTTGATAGATAAAGTATTGTTCCTCTTGATAATCCTCCCTCAAAAATCTTCATTTTAATAATTTTCAATTATTTTGTCTTCACATAAATCTGCTGGTGTATATATGATTTATCACTGTCTTCCACACACACTCTTCTCCACATTCCACAAAACACCTGTTATATCTTCACCAAAGTAGGTGACCATTTGAAAGGATACAATGCTTGATAAAGGAGGCAATACTTCATTGATCTACACCTTTTCTAGTACCTTTTAATACCAAACTTGGGTTCTCCATAAAGGGTAGACCCCTTTAAAAAATAATAATTTATTTAATATTAATCTCACAAAAATTGGATGCCACTATAAGGGGGCCGACCCTATGAATTAAAAAAAATTTAATTTAATTTTTTGATTCCCAATGTAGATGCCATAGATTGCAGGTCGGCGAACAATTAGAATAAATTAATTTATTTAATTTTAACCTCTTCAAAGTGGCGATCACACATGAGGAGGGTTGGCCTAAGGAAGATGACAATTCCTTAAAGATGTTATTTATTTTCAGCATTGCAATAACTTGAATGAAGTTGGCCATGATCTCAATGATTTTCCTCTTCCCTTCTTTGACATCAATGACAACAATTTCCAACATGGACACCTCTTGGTCTCTTGAACTCTGCCATTGTCAAAGTTCCTTTTTGAATAACTTGGCATTCTCCAAGAATCTTGGAACTTTCTAAAAATATTGGAATGGATTGAAAAAGGGAAATTACAATGGTTACTTTGCCCGTAACTATTACAAGGAACAATATACTTACATTCTTGTGCAATGTGTCCATCCTTATTGCAACTCAAACAAAAGATGGACTTTCTCCTTTGGCAAACCTTTGATTTTTCACTTGCTTGCCTCTTCCTTAGGCCCAACTAGTGTTGAAACTAGTGGAGTAATAACTGTGTTGGCGTAACAATTAGCACCTCTGGAGTGTGAGTTGGTACAGACAGCTATGCACAATGCATAATGACTGCTCTTCAAATTAGGAGGGGAAGCTCCCTCTTGTGTTGATATGCGTTGAAAAATAAAGTATTCTAAATCCTATCTTTTTCAACTCAACTGGAAGAGGCACAAGGTTAAGGAAACCAAGAACGTTGTAGCTAAGGGTTTTCACTGGTTTTGCAGATCTTAACTACAACTAAACTAAATGCTTTAATCTATCCAATCTCCCCAAGAAAATAGAGCATGAGGAAAAAGGAGTAGGAATGTTTTATACGATAAACTTTACAACAGGATTTCCAAGGAGGAGGGACCCCTATCCGAGGCATAGGCTGAAATGAAGTTTATTAGGCACGACACTTAAAAATGATAATTCTTCTTCCCAAATTTCCAAGGAGGAGGATTCCCTATCCGAGGCGTAGATTGAAAGAACTATTAAACATAACATAAGATAGCAAACTGGGACAACAAATTGCATTGGCGAGACACGCATACAATAAATGATCAAACTAGCAACTCCATTTAACTAAGATGAACAAATACCATAATTATAACATTCAGGCAAGGTAGCGCAACCATTTATTATCACAGTAAAAGCTCGTGAACAGATACAAAACAACAATATTTTAGGCAAGGTGGTGCAACATATATTACTATTGCGTGCCATAGTTAATTACAAATGAGCAAAGAGCTCTTATTTATAGACATCAAGGGTGTAGGGAACCCTAAAATCACCTTGAGTCAACTACAGTCTTGCGAGCATGCAAGATTTTGTTGCTAAACCTAAATAAAGGAAACTATATAGTTAACTGGAAAACTACCATCAGTTAAGCGAAACAAGACTAAACTAAATGGACATGTGCAACATGCACGTCCTTATTGAAATGAAAACTAAATGAGAACTCCAATTGTACATAGATGATTCCAAAATAGACATGGCATGAAATGTGGAACAACGAGTTAACTCGGAAAGAAGTATCGAGTTAACTGTTGTGTCTGATGTCTATCTTGAAAAGGTGGGACATCCTGATCTAAAGTTCATTGGCCTTGATCTCGAGCAATTAACCCCTCCATGAGGTCGTTGACTGTATCACTAATTGAAGATCATCACATGTCTCAACTGTCGATTCACTGTTTGTCAGCAACTCAAGCAATCCTGGTAAACTCTGCACACTTAAATTGGCATTTCACTGACTGGTAACTCTGGTGGCTCCGTAATTGGAATGACGGCCTTTGTTCCTTCTTTAGCTTTACGCTTTTGACGCTTTTCATGTTTTTCTCAATGGAAAAGTGTTGCATGATGAAACTGCGAAGTTTGACCGCGAAGACTCTGGTTGTGAGATGCACATGAACTTGCTGTACACGCAGAATTCCAACAGTATCAACCCTCTAAACTAGCCTTGGAAGGCTATCAGCTATACAAGGTGCACTTTGAGTGTCTACGCTTGTCAACCCTCCGGATGCGCTTGATACAAATCGGTGTCAGCTTTTCTGATGAAATCATGAATTAAGACCGATTTGGTCTTAAATTCAGTTTGCGTGAACTGCATTCTAAAAAACTCGCCCGTTGACTGTAAACATGACTATGTTCTGACAATTTTCTTCGGAAAGCCAAAATGACACCTGATGAGGCTAAAAATACCCTCTTTGAGGGCAATTTTCACTAATTTTTTTTGAGATGTGGGTTTTGTGCAGAAATTGATTCTAATACAACCCACAACGTTAGAATTGCGAAAAAATGCTGTTTAGCTTGACATGCAAAGACTTTTTAGTTGAGAACTATAGGGGTTTTAGGGTTTCTAGGGGACAATTTTTCCGAGAAAAACTGAAATATGGGTTTCGTGCAAAAGACAATTCTAAGCAAACCCAAATCTTCCGTTTTGAAAAATACTGGCTTTTACTCCACCATGCAAAGGAATTTTAGTTGAGAAAAGTAGAGATTTGAGAATTGAAGCTTCGAGACAATTTTTCCTGAAAAATTCTAACACATGGGTGTTTTAGAGAAAGCCATGCACAACCAACCCAGATGATCAAAATTGTCAAAAGTTGCTGAATCTTGGACATGCGAAGAAAACCTAAGACAAGAATAGAAGAATTTAAGACAAAAGATAGAAGTTTTATGTTTCTGCTTTTGCAAAAATTGCCATGCTTGTCTGAAGTCTGCTGATTATTTTGGCCCTGTATCCGCAAGGAAATCTGAAAAATAATAACTATAGTGCCTTCGAATGCTTGCACAATGAGAAAATTCGCTTGCACAATGAGGAAATTCGCTTGCACTCAACTTGTTGTGAGAGAAATGGACGCCTTTTGCATATTAATAAAGAATTTTGAGGGTTTAGGTGCCAATTGCAAGTAGAAATTTTGATCTGGAAAGAAATCATCTTATTGGACCTCACTTCGTTAAAAAAAACTGACTTGGAGTTTCAAAAAAAAAAAAAAAATTAGAATATTCAGCTTAACTCAACATGCGAATTGCAATTAAGTCTCAAAATAGGCGCCAATATTAAAATATTGAAGAAAATCGCCTTAATCAAAGTTGATTGTTGAAACTGAAGATTTAATATTTTTTATTTGAGTTAATTGAATTCTCTCTTTTTGGGTCGGCTTAGAATATTTTATTGATTCTAAAAAGTCAAAGTTTGACTTACCAGGCGCCCCCCTTCAAAAGTAGAGATTTTTAGCTAACTTCCTATTTTGTAGTTCGTTGAAAACGTCACCACAACCTTTATTGAACTTTGATTTCCGGATGCTCGGTTGATGCTGAAGCTGAGCTGACACATCCATTGCGTAGCCAAAACTACTCTAATGAAATGCCTGCTGGGAGTTGCGAGTGTTAAAAACTACATCTGGTGTCTCAAAAACAAAGTCGCCTTTTATTAAAATAATGTACAGGACACCAGACTTAGCCATTTTCCTGTTTTTCCATTTCGTGCTTCAATCTGCCACTGCCGGTGAATGATAACTCCCGTCAATTGGATGCTGGATCCACCATGTAGCTAGAAGAATTCCACAAAAAATGACTGTATGCAGAGCATTCGAAAGTGAATTTAAAGCCCTCAAATGCAAGGATGGCCCTGACCTGCAGAGGCGTAATTACCATCTTGAGAATGCTTTTGCAAATTGCAACTTTCACACGAACGCTATACTTTGACCCTTGACATCGGGAGCTGGATTGCTCTGATGTGAGTGCTGTTGATCCCATCGCGAAGATGAAACAACTTGGAAGAGATGTTCCTGGAAGTGACGAAGTTAGAAAACTGCTTCTAAGATCTCTAGTAGAAGGGCGCCTTTTCCAAGGGAGTATGTAAATTCCTTACTTAGCCATTTTTCTGCATGTTTCCATTCTTCAGTATTTTCCATTGATTCTTCACTCACGGGCGTTTGACAAATCTGAGGGCTGACGGTTGGATTCACCGAATAGCTAGGAGGATTCTACATAGGTCTCATGAAGACGACGACTGTCAAAAACCTCATCTAGTTGGCCAAAAGGCTAGGCGCCCTTGGCCTATAGAGGTACAGTTTGATATTTCAACTTTTATTTTCCCTCCATTTTACGTGCTTGCTGGAACAACTGCCATGGTCACTCAGCACATCTAACGATCTTGCGAACGGATGCATCGCGGAGTTGGGCTGAATTAGAAAAGATCCCCCGAAAACAAAATCTGCATATTCATTCATCTGACATGTCTAATTCAAGGGTGCCCCTGAGCTACAGGGGCGCAAAAACTGCAAATTTGACTGTCTCTGTGATGTGTAAACTCTCCGTAACTTTTGGTTCCGCCTTCGATTGCTGGAGTTTCGCAACTCGGATGGACTCGCTTGATAGCTTGTCGGAAAGCTGACTGAAAACCAAAGAGAATGAATGTATCTGCAACCATAAACAACTGAATTTGAACCTTCAAATTGAAGGGCGCCCCTGAGCTACAGGGGCGCAAATTTGTTCTAGACTTGATATTTTCTTCCATTTTGCACTCTGTGAACACCGCGTTGGCTACTGAGTTGACATGTAGAAGCATTATTGCTGCTGACGCGTGTGTGTGACTGTATTTCACCATTTTCATATGTATGAACACTGTAAAGTTGATTTGCACGTTGATTGCGCAAGCGTCTCCCATGTTACAAAATGAAATGTTTCCAGACTGAGAATATTTTTTGCACTTTTCGCCATTTGAAAATCCCCTCCTACTTGAAGCATCTTTCATCATAGAATGTTCTGCTTTGAGTTTCAGGCTTAGATTTTGACACCTGGTACTAGCCAACTGCCATTGATGATCTCAGAGATCCCAACTTTTCTCTTGAAAAAGTGAAAACTACTGACCAGGCTTAAACTAACTTTTAATTGAAACTGACTTCACCACTGTGATTGTGATGTGAAATAAGCCAATCAAAATTAATTTCAGCTAATTTTGACAAGTTTCAATTTTTAGGGTTTCGCGACCTGAAATAGGGTGTTTGAAACCATAATTTTCAATTTTTCAAAATTTTATCAGTATCCTCCCGACATCAAACTGACTCAAAGTCCATACTTGATTTGCCCAAAAACTATGTTTTGATATCATTTTAACAAGGTTTAGACTCTTTTAAGCAAAATGCCTTAATGAAGCAAAAAATTTGGTTTGGGTACAACAAACTGAAACAAGGAGCGGCTAAAGCTCAAGAAACAGTATTCAGCACATAATATCAGATTGTAGGGCCAAGGGGAGCTATAACAACAACACAACCAGTCCCAGATACAAGACCAGTTGTATACCCTAGAAATTTCTAATTGGGCTTTGCAGGAATATAACTGTGGACTCGAGGAAATGGTCTTAAAACAAAGGGAATTTCAAAATAGGACATCAATCTCTCCACAGATGAAGTGGAATGCATGTACTGAAACTGAAGGACTTGAAAACAATGCTTGAGAAGAACCAGTTTCCTTTTCCTTTAAATTCAATTTTAATCTTTCCTTGGGACATAGAAAGAACAAAACAAGTTTTAATAAGCTATTTTCCCAGCAGTTTCAGGAATTTTGGATCTAAGGATCCCTTCCAAACTAGTTAAGATTGGGTTGTTTCAGAGATATGTTATTAGATCTATAGTGAAAGTTCAAATGTCATGGTAGTTTTAAGCAATTATTAATATTTGTAGTCTTAGACTCAATCCACCCGTTTTATCTTTCTACTGGTTTTTTGGCATGGTGTAGAAATAAATGCAGATTTATATCACTTCATTGCAAGAGTTTTTCTTTACTCTTAGCCAAGATCTGGCTCAAGCATAGTAATAGAATATCTGATTTCTGCCTTTGGATATAAATTCTCTTTAATATATTTGAAATCAGTTGTATGCCAATCAAAACAAAAACTTACTACATGTTTTTCTTGTTTCCAGTAGTTGTTGCCCCAAAACTAGTAAAGTTATGGTGAAAGGAGAAACATTGATTGCACCTGATGTAGATGAAATAGTTTTCTTTCGTTTAATATATTTGAAATCTGTTGTATGCCAATCAAAACAAAAACTTACTACATGTTTTTCTTGTTTCCAGTAGTTGTTGCCCCAAAACTAGTAAAGTTATGGTGAAAGGAGAAACATTGATTGCACCTGATGTAGATGAAATAGTTTTCTTTCGTTTAATAACAACTTGTGGTAATATTTCTAAATGTTTTTATGAAGGTATCAGATTTTGGGCATATTTCTCTTGATTCAGCTTTGTATAATTGTTGGTGATTGGTTACGCCAAAGCAGTTTGTCTTCTCTTGCCAATGTCATGCGCTCACAGTCAATGGGAAATGAACTCACAAGAGCAGGTTTCATGATTTCTGCTACTTTTAAATAATATTGTGGCATAAGTTTGTTAATTGCTGCTCTTATTCTGTTTTACCTTTTTTCAGTAAATTTGTCGCTTGAGGTTTAAGGTGATGACAGAAGATAGGAAATCCTTGGGGAAAAAGCATTTGAGAACTATTTGCATTCCTTATTGTCTAGTTATCAAGGACAATATGTAGGACAATGCTTGCCATTTTCAGTTGGACCCATGATATTTCCAGGTTCTTTAAATGCTTTTTTTTGTGTTTAGGCATAATAAGGTGTCTCCACAACAGAAGTAATATCACTGGTACAAAGGATGGATCATGCAACATATTAAGCTAGATTATTATGACAGTTTTGTCTTTTTTTGTTATGATCTTCCTATGATAGCAGTGGCAGATCCGTTTTAGATCATATATTCTATTAGGCATATGATTAGGGGTAATAGTGCCTAAACTACAGAGTTTTTAGTATAATATTCCAAATGCTTAAAAGTCACAAACTGGTTTTGAAGCTAATGTGCTCATTGTAATAAACCCTAGACTTGTATTGGAAAATATGCTGTGTTTTAGCTGTCACATAGTATGGCAACCCATTAGATATACAGAGCCCATAGTTCACAACTTTATGATATATCCAAATGTTTGCATCTTGAGACATAGAAGTTAAGAATAAACCAGGGGCAAACCAAACTAAATCAATGAATTTATTCTATGTCAATCATGAAAAGATGTGAGAGTTTACAGAACTTTGCCAAACAGTCTCATTTTTGGGTAACAAGGGAATTCTCAGTTTAAAGTGTACCACTAGAGAAAGATGGCTAAAGAAATGCTAACGATTATATATGAATGGATAAAATTATGATGAGATTATTTGTTATCTGCTACTGTGTACTGTATCTTATTTGAGTAGCCTGAGAAATATATTTGCTATGTTTCATGGCTTTAATCATAGTTATTTAAAGACTCGTAACCTGACCCCTAGTGCTCGACTCCCATATTGGAAACACATCCCCATCTCAGAGACATATGGGGATGTTTCTAGATGTTAGAATTCTTTAGATGAAGTTTCATAATGTCTCTATACATTTCTAGTAGAATCTCTTGAAAATTGATAATTTTTGAAAGATGTTTCTTAGATATATCATATATGATATAAATTACATTTGTTTTCTCTGCAAGTGCTGATATCTGGCTGACCCGAGCTAAAAGAACTAAAGAAATACATTAAGAGCTATGCAATTTTTTGTGTTTCACATGAATATTTATGAGTTTTGTTATAACAGAATTTTTTCGTATCACAGCTCCAATAGGTACTTGTAAGAAAAGAAACAATAAAAGAGCTTAAGATGTCTACATGCTCCGAAGTTTTATCTGTTGGTTGAAATTGGAACAAGGGGTAGTCCATGATAGTAGCTTCTGCTAATAAACCATATGCTATGCTTGTAACCTAAGTCACAAGGTTCATGGCTGTGTTCAAGTTCAGTGAAGATAAAATTCAGAACAAGTTCATCAATTGATAAAATTTGAATAAAGATTGGTGATTCAATTCAAATTAAATATATCTGCAATTGATTCTTAATATAAGAAATTAGTTCACAAAATTGTCAAAGTAGAAAAACATTACTAATTTTTTATTATGATATTAAAATACAAATATATTTAAAGTTATCATTGTATTGACTATTGATGATTTTGAATTAGTATAGATTATAATTTAAAATTCAAATTACAAATTAATTTAAAGCTCTAGACAAATATATTAAATTTAAATACAATTGTATTGAATTTGAAAATGCCAAAATTTAAAAAGTATTAAATTTAATAAGATTAAAATTTAAATACATTTGGAATGGTGAAAATTGCATATCCTAAACTTTTACCCCTTGTTTTGTGTCCATTTTGATTGAGTTGTCCTTCATGCAATGACTAGTTTACAAGTGGCATGTTTCAACATAAAAGTTGGCAAATAACTTGATCCTTACCTAGTTCCATTTGCACACATTCTTTAGGACCAATCTTGATTCCTAGTTCATCTTTCTATTATCTTGGGTCAAAGTTGTGAGAATGGAATTGACCTAGCTGAGTTCTACAAGTGTGGAAACTTGAACTTTCAAAATTCAAATTCAAACTTTGGCCCTCGCCAACTCTCTCCAACTAGCTGTTATGTACTGACTTGAGTGTGAAATTTGTTAACTTGTGTGCTAGGGTGTTGTATTTAAAGAACAATCCTCATTCACTTTTAGATTATTCACAACTCTTATTTCCAACTTGCATCGTCTTAGGCCTCATTGCATATTTGCTTGTTGTCTTCAATCCTTTTCACCAAATGGTTAAATCAGTAACAAGGGTTTGATCAAAGGAGAACCCTCTTGCAAGTGCCTAAACATTTTCTATCTACACCACCCCTTTTCAAACGCAAGTGCAAATATCAAGGAGATTAGGTTCTAGATTACAAATTTAGCAAAGTTCAGATCCATGGGCTAGGGTCAAATCTACACACAGAGTTTAGATCTATAGTCGTGGAGGTTAGTTCTATGGTCATGGAAGTGAATTGGGGTGACAAACAAATAATTTGTAGATTCAAAAGTATTCATTTGACATCACAAAGGGTCATGACAAATTGATGAATTGATTGGCAACAACTGTCATAGCATATCTTCATCAAGTTTCCAATTGTATACGATTATTTTATTATTTAATATTTGAGCATTTATTTTAGTAGCATTATTAGTCACAACCCATTAAATAATGAGGGTTACTTGGTTATTTGTGTTGAGTGTATTGTTTAACCCTAGTTTGTTTGAAAAGGTTGATTATTTTCATAGTTCCACAAAGTTTTGGAATTGATAGATAGCAAGGACAAGAACCTAAATTTGTGGATGGTGGGGGGATGGTGCAAATACAATATAGTACTTAAAAATTTAGTTAATAAAAATAAAATAAATTTAAAATAACAATTGAAAATGTAAGCTACCTAATAGTAAACACAATGCATTGAATAGTGAAAATGTCAATCATCATTGTATTATTATATTCAAAATTGAAATACAATGGACCAATGCCTCTAATCATCATCCCCAAAGGTTGTGGAAATCTTCTCATCATTTGAATTGCTAGATCCATCGAGTTCACGCTTCTCCAAGAAGGCACCAACAAACTTTGTTTGTGTTATCATCATCAATATATGCTATCTCCTTTGGCTTTACATCTCATCATGCTAGTAGACTATCCTTGTGCGTAAGTGTTTTAGGGTCAATTAGATGTAAGGCACTACGTACAACTGCAAGTTTATTTTCCCTCCTAGAGGCAAGTTTGTTCCTCTTGATGGAGTGGATGAAGCTATATGTAGACCATTTCCTCTAAGCAACAAAAGAACTAGAAACCTGGGACAAGAGGTGAATGGCTAGTGTGGTTGTTAATGAATGAGGTTGATGCATGGTACACCATAGTATTGAGTCCACTTGTGTTATATTCTCCCTATCCACCGTTGCCTCTTCTAGATATCCCTTAAGTTTGGCAAATTCAGTCCAGTATGAATGGCAGTGACATCATTAGCATTGTACATCTATTGAATTGCCTTCATGAACCTTGCTTTCACCTCAACATTTGTCATAGGGGAAACTTTGCTAGGTCTTTGCATGTACCACTTTGTGTTCAATGCATTGGCAATAATGTGCAAGGGAGCATTGAGCTTCTCCCACCTTTGTTGATTGATAGGTTGAATGTGTTAGTTATAGAGCTACAAGGTGAGGACTTTTTCTTGTACAGTGGCCTTCATTTGACCAAGCATGTTGTCACTGCACTCAGACACCTCTCCAAGATTTGAAGCATTAGCGTTCTCATATTTGATGATTGTGAAAATTGGAGATATGATTGAGACAATGTTTTTCGCATCAATAAAAAAATGTCACTCTTCACCACTTCCTTTGCTCTCTTCCCTTGCTCTAATGCAATGCCCCTTTTCCTATCCATTCCAACATTTTTGGAAACTCCAATTTTCTTGGAGAGCGCTAGCTTTCTCATAAAGGTTTTCTAATAGGGCAAAGAGTTCCTAGAGCCAAGATGAGTATAATGGTACCTTTTGCATGCAGATCCAACATTTTGGGAGCACTCCACACTTATTGGAGAGGTTTGTCATCTTGGGAGAGCACGAAGTTTCAAAGAAACAGTTTTCATATGTGCTTTTAGTGTTGGTGGCAAGGTCAAAAATCATATTTAACATAATTTAATATTTTCCATAACTTTGGTGGTTGTGTGGAAAACAATTAAATTATTAAACGGTTAAATATTTAAGTTGTCAAAAAGTGGAAAATTTAAGGACAACTTATACTTAATTATTTAAAAGTGCAATTAAGAAATTTGGACGAAAAGATGAATATTCAAATAAAAAGTAATTTTTAATTACTTTTAGGTTTGGATAAAAGAAGGGTTAAAAGAACAATTATTGGAAAAAATAATTCATTCTACCATTATCATTTTCCAAAAAACCCTTGTTGTAGAGCTCTGCTTTAGTATCTCTCCTTGAGGATGAAAACCCTCTCGGATTATCAAGAATTGGAGGACAAAAATTTTCTGGTTCTTACTGTTGGCTTCATACAGAGGTCAAGTTTGGATTCTAGAGGTTATTGCAGGTATTGCAGATCAAGAAATGCAAAAAGAAAAACATATATTTTTATTTATTTCTACAGGTATGGTTATTTCGGAATAGATCAGAAAATTGTTATTTTAGTTGCTGGTCAAATGATTTAAGCAGCTGTACCAGTGGCTCCAAAGTGACCGTACCTTTCTGTAAGAGTGTGAGGTTTAGTTTGCAAGGCATTAAAAATTAATAGCATACATCTAGTGAGCAGTGCCATTTCGTGGGTCTTCAATTTGTGCTAAGAGCTGATTGTAACAATCCAAAAAGGCAGTGATAATAATAGGAAGGTGGCGACTCATCTTGTTGAGTATTTTAAAACTTGTTTAGAGACCCAGCCATACACCAAGAGGCAGGGCACACTATTCAAAAGGTCAGCAATTGAGTGGGCTGAGGGTGAGGTGGAGTTTGGGAGTTTCTGCAGTTTATTAGGGGTTGTGGGACCCTCAAGGAATGCACCTATCTTAATTTAAGGTTTACTAAAAGCCCAAAAAGAGATCACAGATCATCAGAGACATACATCCCAGCTCTTCCACCTGGCATTTAATTTTCAAGGGAGTAGACTTGGAAAAGGCGTTGGAGGTTGAGGAATATTCATTGCTTACATAGCCTCTTTGAAGGAAAAATAAGGCAAAGATAAAGTGATTGCCAGCTGTCAACAGAAAAGAACAAAACATTCAACCTCTTCTTTCAAACCAAGCGCCACCTCCAAGAGTTTAAGGGAATTCAAAGACAAAAGGAAAAGATTGCAGCATAAAAAGCCAGATCAGCCGCCCAGCCTATCAAAGGAAACATGGGAAATTATTCCAGGTTTTTTATATTATGTGAATTGCATCAAATTTTATTTGAATAATATTTGAATAGTATTTGTCAGAATATTTAACTCATAGAAATAATAAATTCCAACTAGTATTCATTTATTTAAATATTGCAAAACAAAAAAGAAATATTTCGGGAATTGCTGGAACTTTTGTAAAAGGTACATTTCATCTGGCTTAGATTGGGCCATTGATTCCACTCTTGTGTCATGACCACTAGTTGCAATGTTTGTTGCATCTTCTCCAAGAGAGTGAATGACACATACTTGGTCTCTATAGGTTTTAGAAATTCCTTTCTGGAGAAGGTTTGGAATAGTGCAGGTGGTGGTTGCAGATAAACATTTGCACATCTCTTGCATCTAGAACCACTTATTTGATCCAGGTCTATTTTTCCCATGTCCTTGAGTTCATTGTTCATGGCATGCATACAACAAAGAGTTCACCATATATGTTTATAGGCTGCTTCAACCAACTTCCGTGCTGCTTTGCACACACAGGCTGCATCTGTCACGACCTGCACTACATCCTCAGTGCCATCATCCCTAAGGACTTGAAATTGATAATCGGTATCCTTGTGGTGCACTGAACAATCAGATTCAGAAGTAATATCCTTGTGGTGCTGTCTGGTCTGAATTTTTGAAACCTTACAGAAAGAATATCATGCCATAAATTTCTGAATTGAACCTCATATGGGATGAGTCACACAACACTTCTTGATGAAGTAAGGATATTTCATACAATTATTCTCTTTGTGGATATATCATAAATTGTCAGAAATTAATGAGAGGAAGGACGGTTATTAAACTTATAGTTTAGAAGTAGGCCGATCTTGATTGAAAAGATCTATTCTGAAGTGTCTTATCCAAATTATTAGGTCAAAATCTGACCAGGATCAATATATTAGCAATGAAAGAAGATACAATATATTAAAACTATGTTAACATACTTCAAAAAACTGCTGATATAAAGCCCTGTAACTATCCACATAATATAATCCACATTCAAGCTGAAAGTAACTGAACAATAGACGTCATTGTATCAAATAGATGAAAAGAAATCTGGAAAAGATGGAAATAGTCACCTCTTCCCATCAGTGGAGTGAACTATTTCCACACAGTTACTTTACTGTCATGGCTCATTTTCATCATTTGAAGTCAGTTGAAAAATCTGTGCAGGGAACAGCTAATCAGGGATTTGAACATTAGCTTTTCCAACATAAGATGAAGACTGTTGGGACGTACAGTCTCAAGCTTTGAGAATCTCAGCTACCTTGTGTATATTTGTTTTATGTTTACTCTTGATATGCCCTTTGGCAGGGGTGGTCTCTTGTATATTTTCTTTTATAGTAATCCTTGCCAAATTTTTGCTTACATTCCATTAGGACTGATACAAGCCACTTGTACTTTATATAATTCACTCTCTTTAGGTTTCTGCTTTCATTCTTTCAATTATACCTCTATTGTTCTGCAGGCACCTTCATTAAGCTCATTACAAAACCAAGCATTTCCACTTTAGGGTGAAGGGGATTGGCATTTGACTTCTCTAAAGTAGCAGGGCCTCGCAAAATTCCTTTTCTCTTCTCAATCTTAGAGAATATGATTCGCTGTTCTTTCTATTAGCTCTGGCACTTGCTTCTTCATATTTAGGCCTTTGCTTGGATGACTCTCCCTGTTAAATAGGGATCTTCTGTTTCTCTCCATTCCCCTGTACATTAGCCTCAATTTCACAGGGTCCATCAATGCAGCAGAATGGGAGCTTCCAAGGGGAATGTAATTTAGTTGAGGCTTATCTCTGAGTGAGAACTGAAGAGTATTCAGGCGAAGCTGGAGTTTGGTGGCACAGTTTGCTAAATATTGACAAAGCAAACACCAAAAATAGGCCAAGAATAAGATTAAGTCTCAGCTTTAAAGAATTAAATTTGGTTCTGCCCTAAAAGATGAACTCCTGAGAGACAGAGCAATTATGGGTGGTAGGATGCTTGAGAGAGAAGAAAGGTGAATTCAACATTAAGTGGAGTTTAAGAGATTACGGAGCTAAAACCCCTTATATAACTTATGTCAGGAAATCTCTACTGTTCCAATGCCACTGCAACTGAAAATGTACGCAAAGTGAGATCTATGAAATAAGAAGCCACGACTAGGATCTGTTTGCTGTACTGGTAATAGGAATCAGAATGCTTGTCAAGGAGATGTTTGGTTAAGCACCATCTTGAGTCACAGTTAACCCAACTGCAATTTTTGTAACCCAAATAATGTCTGAAATTTAAAATAGAAGCATTTGAAGTTTGAACTAAACCATATATGGAATGAAGATAGGAAGACAAATACAACAAATGCTTCCCACATTTAAATATTGGTACCATCTTAGTGCGTGTATTGTAGTCATAGTGTTCAAACTCAAAGTTTGGCATCCTAATATCACAGAAAGAATGAGCTTGTTATCTGGGACCTGCTTGTCACTAATTTAACACCTTTTTAGTGAGTGATCAGCAGTCTTCTTTAATCTTCTGGTATGCGAGATTGATAGAGGAGTTGAGTAAGCTGTTATACTCTTGATGATTATCTGAATCTGCTTAACATTTTCTAACCATCTCCATCTCCATCATCAGAAACCCTTTCTATCCATTCCCTACAAAAACTAAATTTCTGCATAATTTTCATAAAAAACGTTTAGTCAACCTTGTTATATGCCTTATATCTAATTTAACTACTAACCCTTTCTCTTTCTTTGTGTGTACTAAATGTAAGACTTCACGAGTAATGATTATTCCATCCAAAATATCTCTATCTAGAACAAAACTACTATGTTTCTTGAAAAGTAATTTAGGAAGAAAATAAGTTTCAATCTATTGGCCATTGCTTTAGAAATGATTTTGTATATTGTATTAAAGAATGAAATGGGTCAATAATCTTCTTTTTGGGACAAAAGCGATGAAATATTGTTGAAGTCTTTCAACATGGTTGTGTATTTTCTAGATTCATCCACTCTCTCACATGTCCTTGTCTACCATACTCCAGCACTAAACAAGTTCGTTGGAAAGCCGTGTGGGCCTGATGGCTTGTTTGGATGAAGTTGTGAAACAACAAATCTCATCTTCTAAAAAGGGGCTATGAACATTTTGTTTTGTTAATCAGTGACAAGTCCTTGAATGTTGTTGATTAAATCACTCTGGTGAATTAAGAGCCCCTGTGGTTGCTTAAAATTTCTTTGAAAAAGTGGGCAGCTTCCTTGTTGATTTCCTTAGAATTTTCAAGCTTTTTGCCATCTATCGTAAATATGGATGATCTTGTTTATACTTATCCTTGCTTTGACAGAGTTATAGAAGAATTTTGTATTTTTTGTTGCCATCCTTAAGCCAACACTCCATCAGTTTTTGTTTCCAATATATCTCTTTACGAGCCATATTATTTAGCATGTTTTTTCATAAGGGATCTCCCTTTGTGGTATGCATTTTGATCCATGCCTTTCAAGAAGATTTCTATATTAGTCAACTCAGCCTCCGTTATTGCAGTCTGCTGCTTTCTTTAAAGATGCTTTTGAAGTGCTGTCTTGTCCATTGTTGCAGGCATAACTTTATGTTTGATAGCTTCTTGAATAAAGTGCATATGTTCATTCCTTTTGTTAAAGGAGCATTCATCCACCAATTTTGGATGAGATCCATGAGGCCAGATCTTAGAACTACATATTCTCAAATTTGAACGGACTTCAACATTGTCAATCTTTAATGATAAGGGGAGTTTGATTGGATAATGATCTGATCCCAATAAAGGGAGGATCAAGCGTTTGGTTAGGAAGGAAGATGATCTGATCCTAATAAAGGGAGGATCAAGCATTTGGTTAGGAAGGAAGAATTTAGTCATTTGTCATTACGCAAGAATCGATGCAGTCTTTCAGCTGTAATTGAAACCAAGCCTCTAGTTAGTCCAAGTATAAGAGGCATTTTTTGGGATGATATCAATTAAATTGTTGGAGTCCACAAAAGCTGAGAAGTTATTTTGAGATGAGTAATCTAGGACAAGCCACCTTTCTTATTAGAGTTGCCCAAGATTGCATTAAAATCTCTAGTTTCTGTAGATCTTAGATACAACTAAACTAGCTTTTAATCTATCCTGTTACCTCAAGGTAACAAAGCATGAGGGCATAGGGGCGGGAATGGATTGGTTGGATTGCTTGGTCCGACCGTCTTTCAGAATGCGTCTGAGGCTCTGAACTCTTAGATTTACATTGGAATAAGGCTTTATGCAAGTAATCACTCTTACGGTAAGATGAATCTCAAACTTCCCAAGGAGGAGAAACCCCTTTCTGAGGTATAGTCTAGGATACAACTCACTAGAAACAACAAATTACGATGAATTGGCTAACAGGATTCCTGAGGAGGTGACGACACCTATTCAAAGTGTAGGCTGAAAAGCAGATCATTACACGACATCAAACGACAATCATTGACAACAAAATACCCAAGGAGGTGACGACACCTTGTCATAATCTCCTTTGGTGTAATCATATTTGCTTAAATTCATAATTATATAAGTAAACAATTCTTGGCAATTTATTTTATATAGGTATTATTGTAATTATTTCTGGATAACAACTAAGTTAATGAAATATTAAATTAATAAATGAATTTATTTGTCTTTACTTAAATAATCGAAATCACAAAGTAATAAAGTCTTTAAATAAAATACATTTCTTCCGACTTTTGTGTTGAGACGCGATTAATGAAATAACGCGTTGATCATTATTTCTCTTCAAGCGGCGCGCATGAATTTCTCCAAGGGCACGCACTCACGGGATTTGTCAAACAGGTATTTTTTTGAGTCGTGATTGCTCAGGGGAAGCGACGCATTGATTTGTAATGATTTTCCGCCCTCCTTTTAACTCGTGGTGATTGCAGTTTGCAGGGACACGGATGAAGAAGAAATATAACACGTGGATTATAGCCTTTTCTCCTGCTACGGGTGCATCTTAACTTAGTCGCGGAAAACGGCTCAAGTGTGAACGTGCCCAGACAGGTATGTACAGGCCCTATCGAACCTGATGATTAAGTATGCATAGTACTTGCTATTGTGATTGAATATGACAGAGCAAAGCTTAACAAAATACAGCGATCACTTGCACTATATTTTAATGAAAGTAGGAAATGCATAAGGAATCAATATCGCATTTAGTATAAGTAATGTTGACTGGAGTGATCCCGTGAAATCTTAAATGAGGTTAGAATAGAGTGACATTAAAATAAATACTATCAAATTATGGATTCTTTCTCTCTTTCAGTCATAAGGGTAGGGAATTGAATATACATTGAGGAGTGCAGATGACTAGGATCCCTTCAAGGTAGGCCACCCTCTGTAGGCGGACCGCGGTCTGTCACTGGGGGCCGAGAGGGTCATTACAACGGGCATTGTTGGCCGCTCTCGGGCTGAGAAGGTTATCACTAAGGGCATTCTCATGTGTATTCACTTCCCCTTCACCGATGAATGTGGGAGCAGGGAATGGTAATTTGGAGTGTTTTACAAATATTTAATCTATTCAAACCATGATAATTAGTATATAAAATTACATGTATTTCATAATTAAATAAAAAAAAGATGTCGGAATGTTTTAATACTGTTTTATTACAATTAAATAAATGTTTAATTTGATTACTATTCTTATTTTATGGAAATATTGGTATTCATAGGTCATTTCATAAAATTCTAAAAAAGGGAACATTACACACCTGCCCAAGGGGGAGATTGAAACAATAGATTGTAAGAACAAGACGTTGAAAGAACTCAAATCTTTAGATCAAATTGCATGTTCCTTTTGATTTCTTTCTTCAAACTTTCTCAACGAATTACAGAGGTTTGGGATAGCAAAGGTATGAAATCATACACAATTGCTTACCAAACCGAACAACTCTCATCCAAGAGTGAACAAATATGCACTTGCAAGCTTGTGGCAACAATGGCGCAACAATTTTGTGTAGTAAATAAAGATTCCAAAATAATGAGCAAAGGCTCTTATTTATAGAAACTCAAAGGAGTAGGCAACCCTAAAATCTCGTTGAGTTAACAATCAGTTCTTGTGAATCAACAAGATTTATTCCTATGTCTAAAATTAGGTGAGCAAGCAGTTAACTGGAAATCTTCTTCAGTTAATTGAAACTAAACTAAAAGTGAACTTAAATTACAAAATGTGCCTCCAAAATAGAGATCCACAATTAGTGGAGATCTAAGATAGACATCCATAATTGGTGGGATTTGACATGCATGATTAGTGGGACACAGAGTTAACTTGGAATGAGGCATCAAGTTAACTCCCGTCGCCATTAATGCTATTTTGAAGGGTAGGACGTCCTAAGTGGGTGTTTTACACCTCACCACCTCCGGTCAACAATGCCTCAATCTAGTCGTTGACTTCTTCTGCCTCTGGACAATTAATGCTTTGTAGGATGATGATGTGGCGTTTCGGCATCTCTTCATTATTCGCAAGCTGCTACTGATATTCTATGCACTTTGTAGTTGCGTCATCTAGCTTGGTGGACATGGCTGCAACCTTACTCAACTTGCAACCATTAGGGTTATCGTAAAAAGTGCCACAAATGACATCCTGGAACTGTTTCTGCATTGCGCCTAGCTCAATGTATGCACCTCCCTTATGTTGATAAAGGCAAGGGATAGATATTACCAACGTTCTTGCGAAGTTGATAACACCTACTACAATTTGTCGGTACTCAATCAATTCCATAGAATTGGCATCATAGGCTTTCACCTTGTATGCCAACTATTCTTTCCAAGTGAAAAGATGTCGCTTGTTCTCTATAGTGGTAACTGATTGGTATGCTAGTTGTAAATCTGTGACCGTGATCTCATCCCCAGGCCTCTTCTCTGTTGTCTTTTGCTCTAATTGCTGAATCTCTGCGCGGAGTTCATGAGCTCTGTTCCTCAACTAGTATAGTTCTGCCAGTATACACCGTCCTTTGATGACAAATTCTTCCACTTGATTCCTCAAGTATTTTCGATATAAGATCAATTGGTAGTGATTTTGCTCTGCGGGGAGGTCAAGTATCTCTTGTGGCAAAGCAAAGATGTTTGGCGTATTGTGCATCAAGCTACATATGTATAGTCTCAACTGCTGGTTTTCAGCCTTTAAGGCTGATTTGTCTTTGCCGTCCTTAGCCATTCTTTCTTGAACACTCACTAATGCAATTCCAAGACGATCTGCCTCCACCTTACGAGTGGTCTTACCGAGGTTAACCTTCGACAATGTGAAGTCATTAACCTCTACCTGGTGTGCATTCTTGTCCTCAGGTCATTGTCATCATTCCTTCCTACATGAACCTGCTTCTTTAGCTTCTTTACTGGCACGTCTTGAGGGACGTGGTCAAATTCCGTGAAGTCAAGCTAGTAGGATGGCCTTTCTCTCTTCCTTCTAAGGAGGCTCTCAAGCCAAGATGAATCTTGACTAGCCTGGCAGGAAGAAAGAATGTGAGGCCCTTGAATGCCTGATGAATGAGATTGTGCTTTAGTATCTCGTGGTGGAGAGTCCAAATCAATGGGGATTGGTGACTAATGCAATGGTGGTGAAGTAGGAGGTTTTGTTTCGACTACTGGCACTATATCAGTTGCAGTTGCTTCCATTATAGGTTTTGTCTCAGCTGTGATTGTCTCAATCACTGGCTCAACTGCAGCTGTTTCCATGGCTGTCTCAGATATGATTGTGGCTGTCTCCACATGTACCTCTTGCTGATTTGTGTTAGCAATCTGTGTTCTTCCCCTTGTGTGCCCTGACATTCTCATTCCTTTGGGAGGGTTACTCCATTGCTTCTGTTTGGGCTTCTTCCTTGATGTGGAAGGTAGTGAAGGATGAATCGGTGGCGGCTCTGTGCGGGGAATTACTACCTTCCTTGTCTTCTTGCTATCCAAGTAGAGTTTGTTGTTTCTTGCAACCCTACTTGCCCTTTCCTCTATAGAAGTACTTTCCTTGGCGTAATAGTGCACTTTTCTAAGTGATTGCGAGTCCACTTGATCTACGAAGAATGTAGGGAGAATAACCTCCCCATCATCATCAGATAGGCCTTGCACGTCCTCTGACATGAAGTTAGCAATTTGTGGAAGCTTAAACCGGCTGTAGTTCTGTCTTTGTACATCAAACTCATCTTCATAGTTGACCCAATAGTCCTCCATGGAAGACTCGTGTGAAGATTTTTGCTCAAGGTGTGTTGCATAGTGACCCTGTGGATCATACGATCGTCTCTCGATGAAGTATTTGAGATTAAGTCTCACCATTTCGTGGTCTATGGTCTTGGTATCAGCTACTGTCTTGCACTTGTATAGTCCCATCTCGAAAGGAAAGCTCGCAGCCATTTTGCGCTTGAGGTGCAGATGAAAATGAACTTCGGACAATTGCCACAAGAATTCCATGAAAACCATCCTATCTGAAGGACAGCAAGGCAACATGGCAGGATGACCACTGCATCCATATACACATAGGTAGGTGAAGGTGGGGAATTGGCTGAACCAATCCGCCCAGTCTGCCATTGCCTCCTTGGCTGCTGTTGATATGCATATATTCATCTCATGGTCGAGGTCTCTGACAGTGTGCATTATGAAGAGATGGTTCATCCGCTTGAAATGTCTCTGTGCTTGAGTGAACTCAAGACGTGGGAAATGCTCATGGACTTTTTGCACACCTAAGGTTCCCACAGTGTTTAATGCTCTGAATTGGCCTTGGATGGCTATCAAGTATACAAGATATGAGCACATGTGGAACCTGTGAGCCTCTAAGAACCCGGTCATATGCTTGTGGAGTGTATCACTAATGAGGGTAGGCCAGTCATAATGCTCTCTTTTCCTTACAATTTTAGCGATGATGTAGCACATCCATGACTGAAATTGGTTTCCCTCCTCTTGTCCAGTGATATGGTTGAGTAACATGATCATCACCGCATACTCATCTCGGAGCTCTCCACGCCCTACATTCTTGGGCAAGTTGACCTTTTTAGTTTTTAACCATTTCTCTGCCATTCTCTTCTGGCACTTATCTTTTGATACTTCGAATGCCTTCTCGCATTGTCTCACAGATATGGCTACATTGGTCCGATATGGTGGAATAGCAAAGCATTTTTCAACATCCTTAGGCTTAAGACTACATACTACTTGCCCATCCACTGATCGAATTTCTCGTGTGGTAGGGTTATAATGCCTAATGCAAGCAATTACAAACTTCACACTCTGTAATGTGATGGGGATGGATGTAGCCTCGAGCAATCTAGATTCTTCGATGATCTATAATGTGCATTGATCTATTCCTTCCAATCCTTTTGAGTCGACCTTGGGGTTCACTTGATGCAGGTCAGTGTCGATTGTTTTCAGAAAATCATGAACCAAGACCATTTTGGTCTTGTAATTGAATTGGGAGAATTGCATTATGAAAAACTTAGAGATCAACTGTGCACATGATGTTGTTCAAACAACTACTGAAAAACCCCTGAAAATAGCACCTGTTGAGAAGTATATTTTCGGAAAAAATATGACACATGGGTTTTGTTGCTGAACAAACCCAGTTCGTTTGATTTTCAAATCTAGACTTTTTTGGAAAATTCCCTAAAAATAGGGGTAGCAAGTTTGTTGTTTTTGGAAAAATTCAAGAGATGGGTTTTGTTGAAAAACTGTGCTGATCATACCCAATTGGCTAGATCTATGATTTCCTGTTGTTTTCTGTGACATGCGAGAAGTTTTAAGACAAGAAGAGGGGAAAAGGACAAGAAGATTGGAAGTTATTCAACTATCCTGGAAAAATTGTGCCTCTGGATGCAACCTCTGATAAATTATCCCTTTGTGCAACTAATCTTCAAAAATAAGAACAGTCAAAACCCCTCTTGCAGATCTTGAAAAGATGCCTTGGAGAAGTAATTGTTGTTTTAGCCTTCAACCTGCAAAGAAAGATAATGAAATGGGATGCTTAAGCTTGATATATAATGATTGAAGCTTGAATGCATCAAGTTTGGGCGCCAACTATTGATTGAGGAGTCTTTCTGCTTGATCTGGAGTTCCTAGGAGTGGTTTCCATTGATTGTGGGACGTTTTAGACATGAAAGGCCTTCAAAATATCTAACTTCAGTCAACAAATATGGCTTTGACTTTTGGGCGTCCCTTTTGAGGAGTTGAAGTTATTTTCATTCTTTTTTTATGGTGAAGTGCCTCTGTTGAATCCTCGTTCCTAGTTGCTCTGTTGATCTTGAGCTGCTGTTGATAGATTCATTGCTGAGATGGAACAACTCTGATTAAGTGTGCCTGGGAGCTGCAAAGCCCAAAAACTGAATCTGATGTCTCAAATTCAAGGGCGCCTTTTCCCAGCAGGGGCGCTTTTAGCCTCAGACTTAGTCAATTTTCTTGAGTGTTCTTCAATTCTTCTATTTTGACCCTCCGTGCTTTGATCTGAGAGTAGTGTTGACTGATGAGTCTGATGATCTTGCTGAAGCTTGGGATGGATAACTAGCTCAGTCCTGGAAAGGATGATTGGCTTTGCGAAGCATGAAAGTTGGTTTAGGTACTTCAAAAGCAAGGGTACCCTTGGCCTGCAAGGGCGCTTTTGGATTTTTGACATGTTATTTCCATGTTGCAAACCTTCACGAACGGTCCCCATTCAATCTCTGTTATTAGATGTCTGATTTGTCTGATGTCTTTGCTAACAGTGTCATTGTTGAGACAGATCAAAACTGAGGTCATCTTGGAGGTCACCATGCTTGTAGACTACATTTGACTGCCCAAAAAGATGGGCGCCTTTTCTCAGTAGGGGCGCTTTTCTTTGACCCTTAGCCAATTTCTCCATATTCATCATTCAACTTTCACCTTTGGTGTTTTCTGCTTGATCTCTACCTCTAAGTGTTTGATAGGTCCTATGAACTTGTAGTTGGATTGATCGTGAAGCTGAGAGAGAGCTGAATAGATGCCTTGTAGAAAGCAATTGTCAGAAACTTCATCAGGTGACTCAAATTCATGGGCGCCCCTGGCCAACAGGGGCACTTTTGTCTTGATATGCATTGATTTATGTAGAAACCCTTGTTTCCGCTATCTCTGAAATCTGACTGTTTTTATTGTTTTTGAAGGTTTTTGGTTTTTTTTGTGATTTTTGAGCATAAATGAAAGAATGCGATTTTTGCAAGAAATTGATAATAAATTCAAATTAAATCATTCAACTTTGGAATGGATAAAAACTATTGAGAATACTGATACCAAACCATTTATTTATCTTCTGGAATGATTACAATTAAGATCCAATAACATGCAATCAAAAAGGCAATGATATTTTTATGAAAACCTGGTATTTGCAGCAAGTTGATAAATTGCTTGAGATGGTACGGCTGTCATAAACTTGCTCTTCTCCCTCTGTCAAACGATTGCAAAATGATCCAGATGCTGAGGCGCCACCAAGAATGAAGACCAAAGTCCAAAAGCATAGGCGATTTGCACAAGGTATGAGTACGGCTTGAAGCTGAAGAAGTACGGCCTGCAGCAGTGGTACGGCCCTGTCACAGCAGCAAGTGCAATGGTACGGCCTTTTGAAATCAATGTCCAGACTTAAGAATATAATGCGCCTTAGTTTGAAGAATGCCTTCTGGCTGAAACCCAAACAAAACTCTGAAGGTAAATGATCTGTGAACGTTCTGTGATAAATTCTGTATAAAGTTATCTCTCTGCCTGGCAATAAATCGGATGTTATTTCACAACCTCTGAATTGCTTTCACTGGAGATGGCTCGTTCCCCAATGCTCTGAGACTGAAACCCTTGGCTTCTGTGCTCTGGTTGAAGACTTGATCAATTTTCAATATTCAATAACATAATGGCTCGATTTCCAAAGCAAAGTCTTATAACCTTTGAAAAGTGTGAATTCCTTCAAAAAGCATCATTAAAATAAATTCGACTTTTCTTTTTAATTATTTCAATAGTCTTTGATCAAATTTTTAATTATAAAATATAATTAAAAACGGCCCCCTTTCAATGATGGACGCCCCCTTGAGTCAAGCAGTTAAGTTATAATATAAAATATTATAACTTTATAATATAGCTCCAAAAATTAATATTTAATTAAATTAATTAAATATTAATATCTTCCTCAAAAACTATCCGATTCTCAAATCGTCTGAAGCTGGCAAACTAGGGAGTGATTCTGCACGTGATCAAACTGTACTGCTAAAAATAGCAGGGGTGCCTCTCTGAGTGCCAAATACTGCTAAAATAGTCAGGTGAACGGTACCCAAATGAGACCGAACGAAAGCCAACAGGTCAAAATCTGACAACTGAAGCCAAGCCAAGCTCCATCAAGACCCTCTATCCATCCTATCGCCCTACGAGGGTCGAGCTAATCATGTGCTCTGAGAGATGTCAACTAGAAGGGGACATGATCCGCCCCTCTGAAATTGCTTGTCCTCAAGCAATCTCAACTCCGGATGCTGCAGAATATCCTCGCTCTCCCATGTAGCATCCTCCATTGGCAAATCTCTCCATTTCACTAAATATTCCCTGATAGTCCTCCTACGCAACTGTCTCTCTTTGTACTCCAGGATAGACTCAGGTACTAAAATCAACTTTCCCTCATCATCTAAGGGAGGTAGAACTGCAGAAGGTACCACACGGTGTCCCAACGCCTTCTTGAGACGTGACACATGAAAAACATTGTGTACCCTGCTCTCTGCCGGAAGCTCTAGCTCATAAGCCACCTCTCCAATACGCCTCAGGATCCTGAAAGGACCGTAATATCGTGGCTTAAGCTTCTCTGACCCACTCTTCTTAAGAGTAGACTGACGGTAGGGCTGCAGCATAAGATAAACCGTGTCACCCACATCAAAAGACCTCTCTGTCCTCTTCTGATCTGCGTACTGCTTTTGCTGATTCTGTGCCTTGGCAATATTCTCCTTGAGAGCCCTCATAGTATCCTAACTCTCCTACAACAAGTCTCCAGCACTCGGCACTCTACTGTCACTCAGTAGCAAATCCAGAAAACTCGGCGCCTCATACCCGTACAACGCCATAAAAGGGGACATCTGAATGGTCATGTGGAATGTCGTGTTGTAGCAATATTCGCACAAATGAATCCACTTGACCCATGCCTTCTGCTGCCCTGCAATATAATTTCTGAGGTAACCCTCCACCCATTTATTCACTATCTCCGTCTGCTCGTCGGTCTGCGGGTGGTAACTGGTGCTCGTTGTAAGCTCGGTCCCACAGAGTCTGAACACCTCCTGCCAGAAGTGACTCAAGAACCGACTATCCCTGTCGCTCACTATGCTCCGACGCAACCCATGTAGCCTGAATACCTCACGGAAAAAGACCTCTGCTACCTGTGTAGCTGTATAAGTGGTGGTAATCGGAAAGAAGTGGGCATACTTCGTTAACCGATCCACAACTACATATATGCAATCTCGTCCTTGGGCTTTAGGCAAGCCCGTAATGAAATCCATCGACAGGCATTCCCACTTCCTGTTAGGAATCAGAAGTGGCTGCAACAATCCTGCCGGGTACGTGTTCTCCTGCTTGTTTTGCTGACAAACAGGGCACTCACGCACATACTGAAGAACATCTGCCTTAAGTCCTTTCCATGTGAATCTCTCCTGGATCTGTCTGTAGGTTTTGAAATACCCGGGATGTCCTGCCGTAGGTACATCATGAAAGGCTCGCATGATAATGTTCTTCACCTCTGAACCTGGGATCAAATAAACCCTGTTCTTGTAAATGATCAAGTCATTCGCAAGCGTATATCTGGTGTCGATCATCGATCCCTCAACAATGCTGGATGCCCATGTATCCTTGGCATACTCTGCCACAATCATATGCCTCCAATCCTCTGTAATGTGAACCATAGAGCTCAAATAAGGCCTGCGTGAAAGAGCATCAGCTACTACATTCTGGGTACCTTTGATATAAGATATATCAAAGTCATATGCCTGCAATTTACTTACCCACTTCTGCTGACGATCATTGAGATCTCGCTGCCCTAGGAAGTGTCTCAAACTGTTGTGATCAGTTTTGATGCAAAATTTGCTGCCAACAAGATATTGCCTAAACTTTGCCAAGGCATGCATTATAGCGAGCATCTCCTTATCGTAAATGCTGTAGAGTCTCTCTGGCCCTCTGAGTTTACGGCTCTCATACACAATAGGGTGCTTGTCCTGCATAAGCACCGCTCCAATGCCCTCACCTGATGCATCGCACTGAAGCTCGAAAGGCTTCGAAAAGTCAGGTAGTGCCAACACTGGGCATGTGGTCATCAACTCCTTAAATCTCACAAAACACTCCTGTGCCTCAGGAGTCCAACAAAATGCACCCTTTTTCAACAAATCTGTCATAGGGGCTGCATGACGTGAATAACCATTCACGAATCTGCGATAGAACCCACACAAACCTAGAAATCCTCGCAGCTGTGTAAGGTTTGCCGGAGTCGGCCAGTCTATAATAGCGCGGATCTTCTCAGGATTCATCCGCACTCCCTCTGCACTGATAATATGACCTAAGTATAATAATTCGGTCATCCCCAAATCACATTTGGATTCCTTGGCGTACAAGGACTCCCTCTCCAGAATACTGAGCACGGTCTCCAGATGAGCCAAATGCTCCTGCCAAGTCCTGCTGTAAATAAGAATATCATCGAAGAAGACCAGTACAAATCTCCTCAGCAGTGAATGAAAAACCCTGTTCATGGTGGACTGAAAAGTAGCTGGCGCATTAGTGAGCCCAAATGGCATCACCACAAACTCGAAGTGTCCACAATGACAACGGAATGCAGTCTTCTCAATGTCCTGCTCACGAACCCTGATCTGATGATATCCTGACCTTAAGTCTATTTTTGTGAAGTAGCATGCACCATGGAGCTCATCAATAAGCTCGTCTATACGAGGTATTGGATACCTGTTTTTGATCGTCCTCTTATTCAGGACTCTATAGTCTATGCACATGCGTAAGGTGCCATCCTTCTTCTTCACCAGCACAACTGAAGAAGCGAATGGTGATTTGCTAGGTCGAATGTGACCCATAGCAAGTAACTCCTTGATCGTTTTCTCGATCTCATCTTTCAGCCGCTTGGGATGTCTATAGGGCGTAATCATAACGGGCTTAGCGCCCTCCTCAAGCTTAATAATATGCTCAATGCCCCTGTCTGGAGGTCTCCCTAGCGGAATATCACTGAATACCTTCTCGTGCTTGACTCTCAACTGCTGTATGTCAGGATGATACTCAGTCTTCTGCTGTCCCTCTTGTATAGGTGCTAATGTGCACTCGGCAGCCCACTCTACCATGTCGTGTCGCATGAGTCTCTCCATCCGACGAAAGGAAATAGTTTTGATGTTGCTGTCCCGTATTGCTTTCAGAATATGTGTCTTCCCATCCACATCAAAACGGATCTCCATGTCCTTAAGACGAAGGGTGACTTCCTCAAGTGAATGAAGCCACTTCATACCCAAGACCAAATCAATATCTCCCATGTTAACTACGTAATAATCAGCCTTGAACTCATAATTGTTCAAGCGTAAGGGGAGATCCTTAATCATGTGTTCACACCTAAGCGTATAACCGTCGGCCACCTTAACTCTAATCCCTTCGAACTCCTCAGTGATGAGTCCGCGTTTCTCAACAAATCTAGCATCAATAAAATTGTGAGTGGCTCCTGTATCAAGAAGGGTGATGACCCTTTGTCCTGCCAACACTCCACGAAGCCTGAATGAACCCTCCTGCTGAATGCTAGATAGGCGTGCCTCCTAAATCTGTAGCTCTGACTCTGCCTCTGCCTTTGGCTCTGAAGCCTCTGACTCTGACTCCTCAGAACTCTCCTACTGTTCGGAATTTTCTGATTCCGAATCCTCATAGTAAGCCCACATCACTCGATTTGCCTTGCCCTTAGGCCTCAAAGGACAATCGTGATTGGCGTCATAGGGACCTTTGTAGTAGAAGCAAAGCTTCTTCCTGCGTAGATCGTTAAGAGCCTCTCGATCCAAAGGTGGTGCTGCTGATTTACCCTTTGAATCATTCTTAAAATCTGATTTTTCTTTATTAAAATCAGACTTCTCTCTGTTTCTGTTGAAGCCCTTATTATCCCTGAAAGAAGAATTGTTTCTGGAGTTGAATCTACTGGATGGTGCTGCCAACTCCATACTACGTGCTTTCTTCATCGCTTCGTGTAACAAAGGAGGATCAAAGGCTTTGATCCAACCTCTCAATGGCTCTGTCAGTCCCTCCATGAAAAGCACTACAAGTCACCTCTCTGAAATATTAGGAACCATAACTGATAACTTCTGAAAGTCACCAATATAAGACTCCAAACTGCCACTCTGTCTCAGCTGAGCCAAGTCTCTAAAATAGGATTCTGGATCCTTCCTGTCAAACCGCTCCACCAACCTGTCAACAAACTCCAGATATGATGTGATCCGGTCATGCTGGAGTGTCACCATCCCGTGGTGCCACCAGTCGTAAGCTACTCCCTCCAGATGTAATGTCGCATACCTGATAGCATCTCTCTTAGCCATCGGACGCAATGTGAGAAATGTATCTAGCTTACTAATCCAGGCCTGAGCTGTGACCTTACCACTACCATCAAACATCGCTAGATTGAGCCTATTTGTAGCATGCTTCAGATCATTATTCTGGTATCTAGGTCTCCAATCCTGTCGACCTCTGTGGTGTTCTCTCCTCTGTGTAACGAATCTGTCAATGGTAATCTTCTCTCTGACATCTGGTGGTACTAACTCCCACTCCTCGTTCGCTGCCATAATTGTGTCTGCGAACAACTCCTCATGCTCTTCACCTGCAATAGCCTCATCGGGCTCCTGTCTCGCAAAAGTAGGCCTAGTGGGCCTGTCTGCTGTCCGTGAGACAGTCCTAGGTGCTCTCCGAGATCCTGCATCACTCTGTTATCCTCACGCTGAGGTGACGGTCTCCTTTGTGTACCCAACCTCTGGATTGCTACTGTCAACTGCTGTAGCACATCGTTGGACTACCGTTGACCTGCTCGTAAGTCTCTAAGAGTGTCTAAAACCTCTGCATCGTCCTGATCTCTGTGGTTATGAGGAATCTCTGTTCTAGGATTATCTGTTCTATCAGCCATGTTTCTCGGCTGCCGGATCGAACCCTGTTGCCTGTCAATCAAGGCTCGCCTGCGTGTATAATACCTGTGAGTCCCAAACTCTTGTGGCTGGATAAGATTGCTAAACCCTTAGGATGGCAGGATTTAGCTCTGATACCACTGTAGAAACCCTTGTTTTTGCTATCTCTGAAATCTGACTGTTTTTATTGTTTTTGAAGGTTTTTGGTTTTTTTGTGATTTTTGAGCATACATGAAAGAATGCGATTTTTGCAAGAAATTGATAATAAATTCAAATTAAATCATTCAACTTTGGAATGGATAAAAACTATTGAGAATACTGATACCAAACCATTTATTTATCTTCTGGAATGATTACAATTAAGATCCAATAACATGCAATAAAAAAGGCAATGATATTTTTATGAAAACCTGGTATTTGCAGCAAGTTGATAAATTGCTTGAGATGGTACGGCTGTCATAAACTTGCTCTTCTCCCTCTGTCAAACGATTGCAAAATGATCCAGATGCTGAGGCGCCACCAAGAATGAAGACCAAAGTCCAAAAGCATAGGCGATTTGCACAAGGTATGAGTACGGCTTGAAGCTGAAGAAGTACGGCCTGCAGCAGTGGTACGGCCCTGTCACAGCAGCAAGTGCAATGGTACGGCCTTTTGAAATCAATGTCCAAACTTAAGAATATAATGCGCCTTAGTTTGAAGAATGCCTTCTGGCTGAAACCCAAACAAAACTCTGAAGGTAAATGATCTGTGAACGTTCTGTGATAACTTCTGTATAAAGTTATCTCTCTGCCTGGCAATAAATCGGATGTTATTTCACAACCTCTGAATTGCTTTCACTAGAGATGGCTCGTTCCCCAATGCTCTGAGACTAAAACCCTTGGCTTCCGTGCTCTGGTTGAAGACTTGATCAATTTTCAATATTCAATAACATAATGGCTCGATTTCCAAAGCAAAGTCTTATAACCTTTGAAAAGTGCGAATTCCTTCAAAAAGCATCATTAAAATAAATTCGACTTTTCTTTTTAATTATTTCAATAGTCTTTGATCAAATTTTTAATTATAAAATATAATTAAAAACGGCCCCCTTTCAATGATGGACGCCCCCTTGAGTCAAGCAGTTAAGTTATAATATAAAATATTATAACTTTATAATATAGCTCCAAAAATTAATATTTAATTAAATTAATTAAATATTAATATCTTCCTCAAAAACTATCCGATTCTCAAACCGTCTGAAGCTGGAAAACCAGGGAGTGATTCTGCACGTGATCAAACTGTACTGCTAAAAATAGCAGGGGTGCCTCTCTGAGTGCCAAATACTGCTAAAAATAGCAACTCAGGTGAACGGTACCCAAATGAGACCGAACGAAAGCCAACAGGTCAAAATCTGACAACTGAAGCCAAGCCAAGCTCCATCAAGACCCTCTATCCATCCTATCAGCCTACGAGGGTCGCATAATAGGCTAATCATGTGCTCTGAGAGATGTCAACTAGAAGGGGACATGACAATTTACCTTCCATTTTGCATGCTATGACGATCAACAATTGTTGTCGTTGATGTGTCTCGCAGGCTGGCTTATAGGTTCGTTGCAAGGCTGAGTTGATGTTGGAGAGATCAACTGAAGACAAGTTCACTCAAAAGTGACATCAGGATCATCTAGTTCAAGGGCGCCCCTGGTCAGTAGGGGCACTTTTTCCCATGTGTAACTATATCTTTGGATTTCGTTGCTGATGGGGTGAATGATGCTAGACGCCTCAAGACAAGGAATTTGCAGCCTCAATCCCAAAATGTTTTGCTTTCAATCCTTTGCTGATTTATACGTCCCTTTGCTGATTTGTACAGCTTGTTTCTCCAACTTGCACATGCCAAATGGAAGTCTCTAAATCTGCCGTTTAGGCCCTTGTATGCTTAGCTAACCTGGATGCCATGATAAATGCAAGAGATCAAGACTGGTACGGCTTGATCTGCTGTGGTATCACGCCCTGTGAAGATTTCAAGCTCTCAAGCTCCCACATGCCTGCAAGTGCTGAATGTCCTTTGTTTTATTCAATACTGCTGAAGTGCTAAATGAATCAATCAAAGCTTAGATTGATGGTCTCTGTGTGAAGCCATCCATACTAGACCCCTTAGACAATCTCTCACGCCTATAGAACCTGTCCTAATCGAGGGTTTTTGTCCTCAGATCAGCTTAAAACTCCATACTTGCAACCTTGTGCGCAGTTTTCTGTGTTTGTCTGAGTATTAATCCATGAGTGTAAAGGCTGCATTTGTATGCCCAAAGAGAATAGAGTTACATCTGGAACATATTTTTAACTATGTAACAATTCTGAGTACTAGCATATCCATGTTAGCTCATGATCATCATTCAGAATAAACTTGTAAGAGATTGCTGTTCTTATTCTGTGTATGAAATTCTGAATATCTGGAAGTTGTAATTGAAGAGTAGTCAGTAATGAATACCTAAACTGTATTTTCCATCCATTTGATTATCTTTGTCTATGCATTTGCAAAGTAATGTGAATAGTTTTATAAAATGGTACGTATATCAAACTAGAACAATCGAAAAATTCCACATAAAATGGGCAGGGTATTTTACATTCAATGTGCTCTTCAGCAACTTGAGCTGTTAGCTACGTTAGTGGTTGCAAGGGATGTGTTTGTGGTTATGTGGGAGGTAACTGTACTTGTGTGGTTGTTTCCCTATTGCTTCTTTTCTTCCTCTACCAATACAATTCTTCCACTTTTCTCTCTTTGTTGTCCTACTCTTTAATCACTATCTTTTTGTGACCTTTTTCCCTTATCTTCCTTGGCTGCTGCTCTAGCCTTGATTGCCTTTTTTTTTTCTTCTTCAACCTTTTATTTGGCACGTGCTTCATCAATCACTACTAATCTTTCTTTTTTCCTTCCTTTCTTGTGTGACCCTCTTTTGTGCACCTGCTTGTTGTGCTCCAGTTTGTGCCTTTCCTTTCTTTTGTGGCTAAGTAACTGGTTTGGGTTTAGGTTCAGGTTTGGGTTCGAGGGTTTGGTTCGTGGGTTCGGTCAAAATTATTTTGGGGGTTGGGTTCGTTGATACAAAAACATATAAAAATCAGAAATATATACATATTTGCAGCAGTAATTAAGTTCAAAATACAGCTCCATATTAATAGTCAAATATTAGTCAAACTTGAATTTCATGATATAGATTAAAGGTAAACAATAATAATGTCAAGTGTCAACAATCAGCCATCATTGATCAAACATCATAAAGCCACTTCTATGCACATTTGCACAAAATCGCTTCCACCCAAGAGCGTTCATAAATGTAAAGTATTTTAATGACACAAGAAAATAAATGACTCATAACTGGAGTTCTTTATATGACCCATAGAAAGTACCAATAACTTATATTGAAACATGTTAACCTATGAAATCATAACATAAGTTTTCTATATTTTAGTAAAACTAAAAGTCCTCCTAACTTGGATAGACAAAAACCATGAAAGACAAGAGAGAGGATCACAATAAACTCTTGGGCTAATACTAGCAAGATAACTAATCTAGATTCCAAATAATAGGAAACTAATGCTTGTCAGGAACATCATTGTTCATGCATAATACCTTTTTTTTAACCTCGAAAGATAAAAAGGGAGCTTTTGAAAATACATGGAACTTGAAGTTAAATATAAATTCTAAAGCTTAAGGTGTCTTGAAAAATGTTCACTAATAAGAGTATATTTTTAACCATCCTCCAACATAAAGTATTGTTTGATTGAAGAAAAAAAAAAAAAAAACTAATAACAATTCCTTCCTAGAAAATACAGCTATATAGGATAGACAAAAATAACCTTGTTGTGCCATAAGAAATAATTGGGAAACTTGTCACATCAATTCCTATAGTGCACTTTTTGGAGTAAAAAACAAGTCAAAAAAAGTTAAAAAAATTAAATAAAGCCGAAATTTGCTGGCTCAAGATGGGACGGGCCCAAATTTTGCCTGGGTTTGCTTAGGTTTGTTCGGGCCAGACCCACCAAAGACCGAACCTGGACTTGGACCCTGAACTTGGGTCGGACTAGATCAGGGCCCAAGGGCTTATGCCTACAACCTAGTAACATAGTTTTGAGCATAGCAGCAAAAATCATTTGGGGAAAAAATTGGCAAACCAAAAGTTCAGGATTTTTTGAAGAAATTGAGAAAAAATTGGATTTGAAAAAAAAGGTAAAAAATTATAGAAAAAGAGACAAAAGCTATTTTTTTATAAAAAACTTAAGGTCATTTCCATAGTATAGATATAGAGAGCAAATAAAATAGATATTTTAACCTGTGAATTATAGAAAATATATCTTTTTTGTTTATATTCATATCACCAATTACATTGTATCAATGCATTGCACAAAGTATACGTCATAGTGCATGAATAATAAGTAGATGTTGACATATGACAAAATGTCACTTACAATATGGTTTGTAACTTTGTACATAGTCAACCTCTAAATGAAGTACAAAGTTAGAAAAATCAAATGTAGCCAATGACAACTACGCTAGAGGGCAGCAAGTCCTGATGATGAAGCTCCTAGTTCAAAGCCTCTCCTAATTTGTTCAACCATGTGACTATCCACATGAGCCTCTAGTAGCTCGAAATCCTTTGGCTCAAGAAAGTCCTCATCAACAACAATCCAATCAGAGTTTGGATCAATCTCATCAAGGTCAATTGACTCATCATCTTCAACAGTACCTATTTTTTTCCATGTGGAAAGTCTAACCTTGAGCTTTCTTTAGTTTCCAACGGAGGTTGTGGTGAACAAACACCAAGTCATTCATCCATTGTTATTTTAGCCGGTTGCGTTTCTTGGAGTGTATGTGTTCAAAAACACTCCAAGTACACTCACAAGCGGATGAACTGCATGGCTGGCTCAAATTGCGTCTCGCCATCCATCTAAGCTTTTTGGTTTCATGACCAAAATAATCCCACCATTGTGCTGCAAAAACACATTACATGGAGATGATATCATGTAAGAATATCTTAAAATAATCTTAACACTTACCGATCATGTCCAAAAAATAGAGAGATTGTCATAGGTTTATAGAGTCCACCTAGTAGCAATGTCTTCTTGCCTTCCACGACAACCTTAGATGAGAGAAAACCCCTTGCTTGCTTGTACATTGCTAACTCTCCCATAGCTGCCTATAATTATTCTGTAGTAGCAAACATTTTTTCCATGCATATGAACAAGCCTTGTGAAACCTCCCCATAATCATGTCTAAATGAAGAGTTATAGAACAAACTTGGATTAAGATAGTATCTTGCAACATGGAAAGGAGAATGCATCTGTCAATCCCATCTTCTATCAAATATGTCCCATAATGGCATATACATGTCCTTGTTATTGTCCATCCTACCCCTCATCACCTCCTTGGCCCTATCCATGGCCTCATACAAATATCCCATGGGGGATTTATCCCCATCCACTAGTCTCAAGACTTTTACTAGAGGCTTTAAAAATTCTACAACTTGTTTAGTTGCATCCCAAAAACTAATAGAGTACATGTACTCTGCCACTGCTATGCCATCTACTAGATTTGCAAAGCCAAACTCCATCCACTCATTTGAAACAAACTTTATCAAATTCAGTTTTTGTTGGCAAAGAGTGTAGTGCAAGGAAGTGTGTTACAAATCTTGTCACCCCTGGTCGAACTAGCTCCTTGCTCTTTGTGAAAGTGCGCATCATGCACAAAACCCTTTTGTGATTATAAATGAATTTTGTAACACTGTGGGCCTTTTGCAATACCTCCTTAACCCATTCAAGTTTTCCAATGTCCTCAAGGGTATCGAGGCAATGTGCTACACATGGGGTAAAAAATATAGAGGGGTATTTGTCTATCAAGAGTCTCGTAGCAGCTACACAAGCTGTAGCATTGTCTGTAATAAATTGAACCACATGATTGGCCCTACTTCTTTGACCACCCGATCAAACATCTCGAACAATGCAACTGCAGATTTGATTTTTATTCAATGCATCCTCAGATTTCATAAATATAGTGCCAATTTCACAAGAGACGAGGAAGTTGATGAGGGTTTGATTCCTTCTGTCTGTCCATCCATCAATTGAATGAATGAATGAAAGATTTTAATGACGTCCATGAGACTAAACAGTCTATGGGACCAAGACACAACTTAATTTTCTTTCATGCTTTTTTCTAAATCAGATCTCCTACTATTGATTTTGACTAGAAGGCTGGCCGTCTGGTTGATCTTATCCTCCTCAAATAACTGCTGCATATCGTCCATACACAAACTATTTGCATACTACTTACGAATGTCTTCATAAGCTGTGCATTCCATGAAGAAGTGTTGCTCCGTTTCAACCACCCCCTTATTGTAGAATATGCAGGTTCTTTCTTCCCATGTTTCCTTAGGAGACTTCCATCTACCGGTCTCACATCTAAGATGATGCGATCCCGTCCTCAGCTGTGCAACTAACACCCTCGCTTTCCCTTTAATAGCAGCCCCTAAATACGTTTTTTCACCATGATCCTTTGTCGGGTTAAACTCTTTGACGTAGTATGCTTTTTTTCGCCCAATCTGATTTGACCACATGGCAGTCCTAAATTTTTCCTTCACGTAATTTTTTATTTCACTATTGGTGCTAGGACACTCCTATAATTTGATGTCCCACTTGTTCAACCACTTGTTGTTCTGCTTCATCCAAGTTTTCTTTCTACGGTTTAGCGCCTCCTCCATAACCGCTTTGGGCCACCGGTGGTTGTCCATGTTTTTAGTCTTCTTTAGATAACTTAACAACCGAGTTATCGCCGATGCCTCCAAGGGAAAAGCCCCCGCTTCAGCTAAAAGAATTTCATATGGGACCGTGGCCTTAACTTTGAGATTGCTTGTTATTAGGTGTTTTTGGATTCTTTCTATTTGTCTCCAGCTGCACTTTGACATATTGCTTCCCCACACTTCACACCCATAAAGTACAACTGGCGTGACAAGTAAACCAAAAAGAGTTTTCTTGGTTTTCCAATCCCAAAGTTCTGCTTTCCTACATCTGTTTTGCAGCAAGAAAGAGGCTTTCCAACCTCCCTGTATCCTTTTGGCTCTACAAGTCTCCCAACTGAGCTTATGGTGAAAATCAATCCCAAGATATTTGTATTCTTTCACTATATCAAGCGGACTACCTTCAAAAAGAAAGATATGCTGTTTTTCTTTTCTATTCAAAGAGAAAATCATGATTTTGGTTTTGGTGGTGTTCACTTGCATCCCCACTTCCTGACAGAAGTGTTCTAGAGCTTTCAAATCTTCTCTTAACCCATGAGCTGTTTTTGAAATCAAAATAAGATCGTCAGCATATAGAAGTAATTTCACTACATAACCTGCCAATTGAATACCGTCCCCTCCATCCTTGCTTATCCATCCTTGCTTAACCAAGCTTCCAACTTGTCAATGTAAAGCCCAAAAAGCGTGGGAGATAAAGGGAAGCCCTACTTAACTCCAATGTCACTGCCAAAACACTCTGACATACCCTCACTTAATCTGATTTTAGCATTAACCTTCTCATATAACCTGTGAACAGCTGCTCTGTACACATTTGGAATGCCTAATTCTTCCATCCTATTCCAAAGTTTGTCCCTTAGGCACAGTGTCAAAAGCTTTCTTGAAGTCAACTAAATAGCAATAAGCATTTGACATTATGCTGGAACCAGTCTGTAATGATCCGGACAATTTTTTTTTGTTTTTAGCAATGAGATTACAATTCAACACGCACCCGTTAAGGTTAGCTCTAAACCAAAACGATGCGGAAAGTAACTCTAACCAGAATGTACACCAGGATCCCGATGTGGGCAAGGTGTGAGCATTGATCAGAGGATCTAATGCAGATGCAAACTGAAGGGAACTCTAACCAAGAATGCGCCTGTGCAGACGAGCATATGGTCAGAGGATCAATGCATGATGAACAGAATGTAACCCTAACCAAGAATGGCGCCGAGTAATGGCGAGCATATGGCCAGAGGGTCCCTAAACTATATAACTGAAAGCAAATAGGCGGCAAGCCAGCCTCTTCCACTCATGCAGCGGGTATTACAATAAGTAGAGGGAAGATAAAATGGAGAATTGTTGTTAGTACTACTAAACAGCTTACAATATATCAGAATGCTTTGCCAGAGCCCAATATTTCAAGTTCTTTAATGCTGCAATAACCTAGAAGTCTTTCACATTGCATAACCAACCCCTCTAGACTTGGACTACTCACAAATCTGCAATTACATATGACTGATATAACAGACCAGCGACTAAAATGAGAAATCAGCAACAGCATAACTCAACTAAATGCACATAACTAGCTCATAACTCAACCAAATGACGAGATATCAGTTGCAACAAGCTCTAAGAATGATGGCGCCCATGTTAAGACAAAGAAACCCACCCAAAATACCTCTATTTATTTTTGCACGGAAACCAAGGCTCACCCAAATGGTACGGCCCAGCAGCAAGGGCGATTTTGATCTATAAAATCAGGGACACTTCAATAAAATCTGCAAATTAGCTAGAATGGTCGCCCCTCATAAACAGATAGATAGAAACAATACCCATAATGATAGCATTTTTATTTCTCGAGTTATGAGTAAATCTTACATTCTTCAATGACATTCAGCAACTCCAGAAATGAGACAGAAAATGCAAAACTAGAACTCCAAATGCAAATAGTAAACTGAAAATGTAAATCAAACCTATTACAAGCTAACCTCTCAACTAGTTGCTATCTTTCAAGCAAGAAGATGAGCCAATGCTAGGAGGTGTGCTTTCCTCGAAGCGAGTGCTTGAAGACAATTCAACAGCATAACGCTGTAGTAGACAAAAGATCCCAAATGAAGAGCTGAGGCCTGAATATAAAGACATGAAGAGAACCATCTAGAAGCTTCAAGAAGGGCGCCTCAAAACCCTAATTTTGAATTCAGCATTTCCCTCCAAAAGAAGGCGTCCTTTTTCCTTTAATGAAATATTTCACTTTTTAAATAGAAGTCAATCTCCTCAAGTAGGCGTCCATTTCATTTAGCTCAATATTTGACTTTTTAAAACATAATTTCTCTCACAATGACGCCTTGACCCTTTAAATCCCCTTTTTAAAAACAACATGAAGTTGTACTGCTAGGTAAAGGGGTGTTATAATATTAAAATATAATATTATAATGAAAAATACTTATCTCTCCAAGAAAAATGCACCCAAGGCCAAAAACTGAAGTGCCAGCTGAATCAACTAAAGAAGAAGACCAACTGAACTGAACCCAACCTGTCCACTGCTAAAAATAGAATTTACTAAAAATAGTAAATTCATGAAGTTGCTCGGAATGCCAAACTGACCATACCACCACGAAGCTCTCTGAAAACCCAGAAAGAATCCGCAATCCGATTTCCAAACTTCAAGCAACAACCTCCTCAAAATTAGGAAACCCTAATTTCACCATCCGAGTAGCCTACGGGTCTCCGGAATAGGCCAGCGGTCAACAGAAACGATCACGTTCGAGAAGGGGACATTACAGTCCGCCCTCCGCAAGATTGCTTGCCCTCAAGCAATCGCAAGTCTGGATGCTGTAGGATCTCCTCATTCTCCCAGGTAGCATCTTCCAAAGGTAAATTCTTCCACTTCACCAAGTACTCTTTGATTGTTCTCCTCCTCAAAGAACGTTCTCTGGAATCAATAATCTCTTCTGGAATCAAGGTCAACTGCCCTTCTTCATCTAAGGGAGGCAACTGAGATGAAGCAACAACATTGTGTCCAAGTGCCTTTTTGAGGCGAGACACATGGAAGACGTTGTGGACCTTACTCCTCGAAGGTAGTTCCAACTCATAAGCCACTGCTCCAACCTTTCTGATGACTTTGAATGGTCCATAGAAGCGAGGTTTTAGGTTCTCAGCTCCACTCTTCTTGAGTGTAGACTGTCTGTAAGGCTGAATTCGGAGATAAACCATATCACCAACCTCAAATGAGCGCTCAACACGCTGCTGATCAACGTACATCTTCTGCTGATTTTGTGCCATTTGAAGGTTGTCCTTCAAGGATTTCAAAATATCTTGACTTTGCTGCAACCAATCCTTGGCTTGAGGAGCTTTGCTATCACCAAACACCAAATTAGCAAAGCTAGGAGCCTCGTAACCATAGAGAGCCATGAATGGAGACATCTTTATTGACATGTGGAAGGATGAATTGTAGCAATACTCTCCAATGTGGAGCCATTTCACCCATGCTCTTTGCTGCTCCGAGACATAGTTCCTAAGATAGCCCTCCAACCATTTGTTCACTATCTCAGTTTGGCCATCTGTTTGAGGGTGATAGCTAGTGCTCGGAGTAAGCACTGTACCACTCATCTTGAAAACTTCTTGCCAAAAGGTGCTTAGGAACTTGCTGTCCCTATCACTCACAATGTTTTTTGGCAACCCATGCAATCTAAACACTTCATGGAAAAACAAATCTGCAACTTGAGCTGCTGAAAATGTGCTAGTGATGGCAAAAAAATGAGCGAACTTGGTCAATCTGTCCACTACAACATAAATACAATCTTTGCCTTGAGCCCTAGGCAATCCTGTGATGAAATCCATCGAAATGCTTTCCCATTTTTGATTTGGAATGGGAAGTGGCTGCAGTAGACCAGCTGGAAGAGAGTGCTCATTTTTGTTCATTTGACAAGTGCTACACTCCTTGATGTAACGCTGAACTTCCTCTTTCAACCCCTTCCAAGAGAACCTCTCTCGGATCTGCCTATATGTCTTGAAATATCCTTGATGACCAGCAAGTGGGATGTCATGGAAAGTCATCAAAATCTTCTTCTTGAGTTTGGAATCAGCCACCAAAAAGATTCTTCCCTTGTAATGTATCAACCCATCAATTACCTTGTACCTTTCATCATGAAAAGTACCTTCAATGATGCTGGTTGCAAACTGATTTTTGGCATAATCAGCAAGCAACATCTTCCAATCAGCAGTAAGCTCACACAATGAGCTCAAATGAGGCCTCCTTGATAAAGCATCTGCCACAATGTTGTTCTTCCCTTTGACATACTCAATGTCAAAATCGTAAGCTTGAAGCTTACTCACCCACTTTTGTTGTCTTTCATTCAAGTCCTTCTGATGCATGAAGTGCTTGAGACTATTGTGATCAGTCTTGACCGCGAATTTTCTCCCCACTAGATATTGTCTGAACTTGGCTAATGCATGCATGATTGCAAGCATTTCTTTGTTGTAGATTGAATAGGTCCTTTCAACACCCCTTAGTTTTCTGCTTTCAAACACAATGGGATGCTTATCTTGCATCAAAACAGCCCCAACACCTTCCCCTGATGCATCACACTGTAACTCGAAAGGTTTGGAGAAATCTGGTATGGCCAATACTGGACAAGAACTCATGATTTTCTTGAACTTATCAAACACACTTTGAGCCTTTTCTGACCACATGAAAGCCCTCTTTTTAGTGAGGTCAGTAAGAGGAGCAACACTTTGAGAGTAGCCCTTCACGAATCTTCTGTAGAAGCCACAAAGTCCCAAGAACCCCTTCAAATGAGTCAAGTTTTCTGGAGGTGGCCAATCAACTATTGCCTTGATCTTTTCAGGATCAACCTTCACTCCATCAGCGCTGATTATATGACCAAGGTAGAGTAGCTCCTTCATTCCAAATTCACATTTGAACTCTTTGGCAAACAAACTTTCTGATTCAAGAATGCTAAGCACTTCCTCCAAGTGCTTGAGATGTTCTTCCCACGTCTTGCTGAAGATGAGAATATCATCAAAGAAGATCAACACAAATTTCCTCAACTGTTTTTGGAAAACTTTGTTCATGCAAGACTGGAAAGTGGCTGGAGCATTAGTCAACCCAAAAGGCATGACTAGGAACTCAAAATGACCATAGTGGCATCTAAATGCCGTCTTCTCAACATCTAAACCTCTCATCCGGATTTGATAGTAACCCGACCTCAAATCAATTTTTGAAAAGAACTTGGCACCATGTAGCTCATCAATGAGCTCATCAATCCGATGAATAGGATACCGATTCTTTATTGTGCTTTGATTCAAGGCACGATAATCCACACACTTAGGAAACCCTAATTTCACCATCCGAGTAGCCTACGGGTCTCCGGAATAGGCCAACGGTCAACAGAAACGATCACGTTCGAGAAGGGGACATTACACAGTCTTTGCCCACTCTAATTTATGCTCATTAAGAACATCATTAACATCCTGTATTGCATCATTGAGCATACCAACCGTTAATGTCTCATAAGATGGGGCTTTGAACCCAAGACCTGCAGCTGCAATAGCATCCACCACACCTTGCCAATATGGTGACCTAGCAACATGAAATGGCAATCTAGAGTAGTACCAAAAGTTTCCAATTGCCTTCCTTGCTTGTTCATGGCATTCTTCCTCCATCCTGTACTCTCCAAAGTGGTCTGTGATCTTGGTGTAGTACAAGGTGCAAAGAAAGCATTAACGTTTCCTCCAGCTGTGTTTGGGCCATGTGTTGTAGAAGAAGGCGTTTGACCCTGATTCCCTCAAAAACTCACTTGCACCATCTTCCTGACCCTGATTCCCTCTAGCATTTGCAGAATTAGAACCTATTTCAACCTTGGTTCATGCCTTTTTTGCCTTGTTCTCAAGAATTGCGTGAAGAGCCTGTCTTGCCTGATATGTGACATCTACAGGGCATGTTGGACAAGGAGTGCTGTTGTTTCCTGTCTCCTTTTCCAAGTGCCATTTGAAGCAATAAATGCCCCCAGTGATATCATTTATAGACACCAGTTGCATTGTACCCGAAACTGAAGTGTAATGTGTCCACACAAAGTCTTTTTGACGCATCATTATGATCCAATCTGCAAAAATGTTTTAATTTAATCTTATTTGATTATTTTCTCAATATAACATGTGGAATATTTTTTCTCAAATTGGTCGATAATTGAGCACTAATCTTTAAGTAATTAGGGAAACTCTAGTAGGACTTTAACTACATTAGCATTTAGGGAAATGAAATATTTAGAAGAATACTAGGCTTTGTTAGAATCTATGTACAGGACTGAAAATCAGTGAAATTTAAGCTTACAGACTTTTAGAATACTTGCAGGGAAATGATTTAAATTTTAAATCGTAAAAATATGGTTTGAAACCCTTGACCATGGTTGTTAGAGTTTGCTAATATTGTATAATTTGGCTAGTAAAATCATATATGTTATGCAATTTGAAAGACTGAAGGTGTGAAATGTTGTTATTTGGTAAGAAAGAGTTGATTAGAATCATACATACAGAGATGTGATCTCTTGAGTACTTTGGTGTGTATGCATATGTATTTTTCTTTCATTGAAAAATTGGAGGATTAAAGTGATTTGTGTGTACAGTTTGATTAGACCAATGTTATGAAACTACAAGCAATGTATTGGTATCTTCAAAAGATAATAGTTTTCCCTATCTAAAAATAGAGTTGATTGGACAAGTTTTTTAATTAGGAAAATAGAGGAATTAATTCTATGCATACACATGTAGATGGGATCTCTGGAGTACTGTGGTGTGCAGGCGTTTGCATTTTCTACATCTGGGATGAAATGATTTGCATGTACAGTTTGATTAGACCAATATTTTGACTCTAAACATTGCATAGGCATCTTCAAAGGAGAGAACAATATTGTATTATATAATCTTTTATATTTGGTGAATGTGGGAAGTTTTACTTACATATTAAATAGTTGAAGAGTATTGGTCTTTATGTGCAACTATTCTTGCCCACCATGTTAAGAAGTAAATTGATGAGTGAATTTAATAGTGTTTTTGAAAAATAACAAGGTGGTATAGTTAATCATATCGTGAGTGTAGGAAAATAGTTCTACAGGCCTTTTTTTATGCCATGAAGGAATTTGTGGGGAGAGATGATTACAGTCTAAAAATGTCTCTACAAGAAAGGAAGAAGTGTTATTGAAGTATTTGATGTTGTAAGAATTTTGTTGAATGTGAGGAAGGTATTCATGAATAAAATCTTCTGATAAACCATTGGCATGTAGAACACCAGCTGCAAAAAAATACCTGTTCGCGAATGGCAGCAGTCGTAAAACTCGTGAATAGTGGTAGTCGTCAAACCTGTGAATGGCTGCAGTCGTCAAACACTTGAAACCAAGTCATGCTTGTCCTTGGTCACAAGCAAAAACCCTTATTTGCTTGCAAAGTGCTTGTAAGGAAATCACAACCCATATTAATAGCACGAAACATGTTTTTTAAGGGTTTTTAAGCGTGAGAATTACATGGCGACTTTTTGTCAATTTAATGGCAATTTTCAACGATTTTTTCCAGGTCAAACCTCCAAAAAAAATCATGAAAAAATTGGGGGTTTCGGCAATTTTTTAAAAATCGCGATTTTGGCGATTTTTTGGGGATTTCTGCTTCTATGGTTTTGTGGCTTAAATTTATATGTCAAAGATGCTTCTTGTACACCTTTATTGTCATTGGCGGTTCAACCTTGGTTTTATCATCATCTAACTACTCTGTTTTGGACAATACTTCTTGGTTCCCCAACCATTTTATTCAATGGTTGATAATGGTGGAATTAGTTGTGCTATATTGGTTTTGATGGGAAAGATCCCACTTGGCATTTACAAAGTTTTTTCTACATATCATGTGGTTATTGAGTTTGGCAGCACCAAAAGTTTTGACTATCTATAATCTACAATCCTCACACACAACAAAGTTCAATGCACTATTACCTTGAATTATCCAAAACCTTTTTACGCATCACCCATTGCCAAATTCCTAGATGACCCGGTTATATCAATATGTCATTTTCTTTTCATACTTGGAAATCTTGTTGGTTGCATATGTAAGCATGTGGTATCTGTTTGTTGGTGAATCAATCCACGATACAATCCCAAACCTTCTAGGTTGAGGGATCTCAACCTCCTTTACAACATCAAAATTAGCATAGGGCTAGATTTGAAGGCTTCACCCTTGGCTCTCCATTGCCAATACTATCTCTTCCATGATAAACATTGCAAATTTGAATTTAACTCTATTCTCTCCCACTTCATGGGTGAGATACAAAATCTCCCTCAATGAAACATTCCATCTCAAGTTTGGAGAAAAATGGTGTGCTTAATGTGTTTGCAGTAACCCTTGTGGCTGGATTTTACAGGGTCATGATGTTATAAGTGTACCCATCTCTCAAAGCATTCAATGTCTTTGTGCTTTTGCTCACCTCACCACTCTTCATGGATTTTTGCACATCCAGGTCTTCATCATCAAACTAGCGAGCTTCTCTATGTTTGCAGGATTAGTTTTTATATGTTAGTCAACAATATACAACCATGTGCCTTTAATGTAGGTTATAAAAAATTGATCGACTCATTTGGTTTCCTGAAGTATGGAAGCACTCAGATGTTCCATATACCACCCTCTACCAACTAATCTCTTAACAAATTGTCTACAATCATCGTTCCTCCATCATCCCTTTGTTTAGTAGCTTTAATCACATCTTGCCTCTATATCTTCTGAGCTTCCTCCTTATAATTGAATTCCTTGACCTCACAATATCCTAAGCATGTTTCTAGTGGTTTTCCAACAAGAACATCTACTAGGTAGTTCATTAGGGGCAGGTTGAATTGTTTTTAGTTATAATTTCTCCTTAAATTGCTCCTCAACCTCTTTCTAGATGACCGTTGCCTTAACCATCTTTCGATTTCTTCTTTCTCTTGCCGCTTAAATTCTCTGCGATTGTGCAACACTTCTTTCAACCACTTCCTAGCTTGTAGAATGCTTCTTCACTCTTTTCTCTCTTTGTCTGATTTAATCTAGTCCCTCTATGCAAAATATGTTCCTTTAATTTTATGACCATTTTTCAAATTTTGATCTTTGTACCCTCTCATCAAATGCATTCAGCTTTCCCAACAAGTGTAACTTTGCTTTCCCTAGTATGTTCTCCATCTTTGTGACTCTTCCTTCCTTCCATGTTGTAGGGATCTTGTATGTATTCAACTTGTGCACAGCCTCCTTGCCCCATGTTTGATTGCTTGCGCTCCCGTGGAAGTTTGTTATAAGTCTATCTCTTCAGCCTCACATATTTCATCTCATGAGTAGCACTGATGTTTGTTATAATCCCATCTCTTGAGCCTCATATATTTCATCTCATGAGTAACACTCTCACATACCTTACACTATAATGATACCTTAATTTGCTTAGCATTCTGTAATAGTGGACAAGTCTTTGTCTTGTGATCTGACAGATCTCACATGCATCGACTTTGACATTCCTTGAGCAGTTGTTCTTATTATGTCCTTGCTGGCACCCTAAATCTCCTTGCTGAACCTGAGCAGTTTTAGTCAATAACTTTTGCAATTAGATTGCTATACTTTGAGCCTCTAAAAACAGACTCACTCTTGTGTCAAAGCTTCCCATTGCTTCCATACACAGTGCAGCTTCTAATACTTTTTATTGATCCATATAGGTCTTCTAAGATAACGACCTTTAATATGGTGTCAACAAACCTCCTATAAGCCATTGTGCATGCTGCATAGGATGCAATTCATAGACATAGACTAAAACCTTGCATCATACACACACACTTTTGGACAACTCCTTAATTTCTTTGAATGCAGCGATTCTTTGCTGCTCAAACTTTGATATGTCAAAGTCTTTGAGAAATGCATCCTCCAACAGCTAAAAAATCAACAACCAATTGGGTTGGATCATACTTTTGGTACAAGGGGCCGGATTAAGTAATGTAGTAGCAAATTGACTTGCTCTCAACTTAGGTGCAAAAATTCCCTTTGCCCTGCACCAGATCTCACACTTATGGATATGCTCTGATGCATCTATGTCACCTAAATTCTGGCAACTTAAAAGACAGCTCTTGTTCACACTTCATCCAACTCTTACAATCTTTGCAGTTTTTCTTTAGATCAAAAAATGTTTGCTGCCAAGATTTCTTAATCGGCCTTGACAGTGAGCAGATAATCAGAGATCAACTTCAGCATGTCAGCGAAAAACACTTCATAAAGTGGATCAAAATGTCATGTCCCCACAATGGTAACACATTGAAATACATCGGAATACAAATAAATAACATGATACATATTAGCAACCTAATACTATTATATTTTAGTATTAAAATGTGAAGTACTGAAATACAAATAACTAAATATCAAAAATATTAATATAAATAATGGCAACCTAAATATTATAATTATAATTATCGTAGGTAACATTATAATTATAATACAATTATAAATCAGATCAAATTGATATTGTTAACTAAAATCATTATAATAATAAAATAATATCCACAAGAAATAAATCTCAATATGACTACACTTTAATAAACAAGCAATAATCACAAACATGTGTATCGGTACCTAATAATAATACTTCAGCCAGCAATTAGAAGCCACGATTAAAAGAGCAGGGATGGTCATGATAATTACTAAAGAACACATCGCTTACAATCGAATGGTTGCAACTGTTGACAAGTCAAACTATATAAAGAAAGTCATTTAGAACAGATAGGCATCGATTAGGAGAGAATAGCATTCAAAAATTAAATAATGAACTGTATCTAGGAAGGCAACGGAATGGGATATAATCAGATTTAAATATAGCTATATGTACAGCAAACAATGGAGTCTTAAGCAGATATAAGGGAGGATACACAGGCAGATTTAAAAGGCATCGAATGAAAGAAAGGAACCTAGGAATATATTCAGCCTAATAAAAGATTTTATGTGAAAATCTGATGACAAGGAATAAGCAGCAATAGAGTAAGTTCATTATAATCATTTTATGGTGGTATATGTTTGATATTTATATTTGTTATTTTTTTTTGGGGTAGACTAAGGTCTGAAATTATATTTGTATATATATATTTTATGATCAAAATTAATTATTTTGTAGTATGTTTATTATGGTTATTATCTGCAAATATAAATATACGCATATTTTGTTATTTATATTTGTTACTCTCTTAATAAGCTTCATCATGATTATTTAATGCAATTGTGTATTTTGCTATTATATATATGTATATTAATATAAAATAAATACATATAAATATAGATGATATGCATGTTCATGCAAAGGTAAGTATTGCCAATCAATTAGGGATAATTATATATTAAATCTCTATATATATATATATACGACTATGTAATAATGATGCTTGCAGCAATTATTGTATATCGTAAGCTATTATGACTATACTACTCCGTGAATAGACTTCGACTGAAATCTCTTTCGTAACGCTCGATGAGGATAGGGAGTGTGTGGAAGGGAAAGGTGGGTAAATCCATCCAATGTTGGACGGAGCCCAAGACGGGTAACTAACCTTGAGGGTGTCCAACTCGAGGTGGTGCACGCACCCTTGGCACAGTAAATCTACCATTCCACGAGGTTAGGAAGAGGAATGAGGCAAGGATCTATTCCGGTCATGAGTAATAAGTCATACCAGATTATGATAGTTTATGCACTAGATGATAATGCATTTATCTTGTTTTTGAAATGTTCAATCTAAAATCTGTCTAACTGATTCTTGATTTAAGGAATTAGGGCAAATCTAGGGCATTCCCAACTAGGGGACATTACAAAATCTCCCTCTCCAACCAGGTTCTTGGTTTCAAAATTCCACAAAATTTATAGCATATAGGGCAACCTGATCTACGTGTACATTGAATTCCATAGGAGCAAAAAATGTTCTCAGGAATAAATTGAGAAACCAAAAGAAACAGATTTTTTTTCAAAAATTGCATATTTAATTGGGGAAATGTTGTATTAGGGTTAGGGTTTTTGGGAATAAAGCACCAGAAATTCAAAAAAGCACAAAAACTCAAATATTATTTTATGCAAAATACCGGTTTTTTGATGTTAAAAACAGGATAAATTGGGAAAAATCTGTGGTAAAATCTTTAGGTCTGATATAGTGGGTAAACCATGAGATTTTAGGGTAAAAAATTTGCATGGGAGCCAAGTCCTGATTTGTTGCTGATTTATGCAACTATGCATCAAATCATTATTCGATCTGCACCAAAGTAATGTGATCCATTGCCCATCAACTCTGTAAAAACGATCTTGCAAAACAAACAATACTTGATGTTGAATCTTGGTAATCAACTAGCAACCAAACAATTTTACCCTTTTTTGTCTGTTTTGTCCTTTGGTAGCAGTACCCTTACCAATGGTGTTTGTGATTTATATTTTTTTATGACTGTATGTGAAAGAATTTCAACAACATTCATCAAAGCAATCTTGATTTTTCTGGTTTGTTTTTAAATTTAATACATCTTTCTGCCTTACTTGCATAAGGTTTATATGATTGCATGCGTGATTCAGAGAGAAAGTTGAAGCTGATGTAATTATAAAATTTGCAGGAAAAGGCACTCCAGTTTTGAATGAAGATGGGCAATTCATATCTGATATTCTCACAGAGACAGCAGCTTCATCGACATTCTCAAAATCCTTTGAGGTTTGCTATCTAACTAATGCAGACTACTTTTGTTCTCTTTAATTGCTCAGTTTGTTTCCATTTACTGAATGCTGACTTAAGTTGCTTTTTGCAAAATATGACATAGATTGATGAACATATTTGGAAGTACGTGAATCAAAATTCTTTGGATGTCTTTCCACAATTGCTTTGGTGATTGTGAAATCACACAAAATATAGCTTTAATCACAATTTGAATGCACAGCTTAGTCTTCTGTTTGGAACACTCCCATATTTAATAGCAGCATTATAAATCAGGATTCAAGGAGACTCTTCAAAATGTAACTCAAAACTATGCTGCTATGCCACCTCTCCAACTCACTATTCAGCACACTAACTGAACTGACCCTCTTAGTTAATCCTAGCACGATGCAGGCCATGGTATCTGCCCTTTCCTTACTGTGCTTCGTCAAAACAATAATAAACAAAGCTTTTTTCATCACTTCCAGGTATGACCTTTTCAATGTTTCACATCAGCATGGACACCGTATAGTCATCAAGTCAACATTCCTATCAAAGAAAGAAAATAGCTTTGATGTATAAACAGACAACCCTCACCCCTTAGCTTTCTGCCATTCAGAAGTAGAGAACTAGTTGCAATAAAATATTGCAAACATCATTAAATACAGAATTCTTCTACAAATCCTGTTGAATAGATGCTACACTAATTCAATCTCATAACTGCACTTGCCAAGTGTTAAGGTTTTACTTTTAGAAACCCCATGAGAAATTAATTGAGGCGGCATAAAGTATCCACATTCTCCAAAAACTCGTAAGATGAGGCGCCAGGCCTGGGATCACATCCTTGCTCATATTCTATCTTTATTCTGACAGGATCACAATGATGCTATGTTTCAATCATGTTTACTCATGGAACTAACTTGACTGATAGACAGAGTAAACGAGAATAGAAACTTTTGCTAATACACATATCGAGTACTCACGAATGCATATGCACAGAACAAATGGTATTCTCATTCATTCAATAGCAATAAGGACAATAGCATAAAGTCTGTACTGTCCTTGACTACAAGTGAATCAAGACATATATAGTTGCCGACATTGGTTGAGGACACCAACCATTGGAAACTACCCTATACAACTAATCCATGGTTAGGGACTTAACTCCCGATTAGAACACATAATATTAACATTTGCTGCATACAGCAATATTTATTTATTTACTTATTTGGCCGACTAACAAGATTAATTACTTTCGACGAAGTACATCATCCCCCTTAAAAAGAAAGTTGTCTTCCAGATGACATAACAACAAAATGGGGGAGGATGCACGAAGGACATGGGTGTGATGGTTGCTGACTGCTACAGACGCTGAAGTCTCTGGTTCGCTGCTAACTTCCTTTCTCTGGTAGTTTTGACCATGTGAACTACCTCCGTGAGCTTTGTCTTCGCCTTCTCTAGATCTCGACTCTTCCCTTGCAGCTGTCTCTCCTTCTCAGTCAATTGGGCATCCCTCTCGGCCAATAGTCTATCTTTCTGTGCCAACTGAGCATCCCTCTTGGCTAATAGTCTGTCCCTCTCTGCCATTGCTTGCTCGAGAGCTGTGACTCTTGTACACTCTACTACTGTTACTTGGGCCAATTGCTCTTGGGACTTACGGATATGGTTAGCTAGCTCTCCTCTAATGCTCTTGGCCTGTGCAAGCACTCTTTCCTTCGCCGGTGTAGCCTCCTCAATGGAAGCCGCCTGTTGTCGCCATCTGAGGAACAAGTCGTTGTAGCTCCTCTCCATGCCGTAGAGTGCTGAGAGCACACTACCGCGCCTCCTGATTGTAGTGGGTTTAGTTGGTTGCCAGGAGGCCAACATCTTAGTTGTCTCCACTCCTGGCCATCCATGTGAGATGAAGCATGGAAAGAACTCGCCTTCACACCCCTACTACATGAATGCCAGGATCCTCTTGGCCTCTTGTGCCACTAAGGGATTGTGCCCAATGTCTAGCTACTATCCGATTTCCCCGATTATGTACATCACCCTCGCCATTGCCTACAGTTCGCTCAAGTACCTCTAGATTGTATTGAGAGGGTCGTGAGCATTTGGCTGACTAATTTCGACAAATAGCCCCTTAGACTCATCCGCACTAGACTCCTCCTCTTCAGCTGACTCTGCTGGATGTGGTTCTGGTTGTGGTGGTCGTGAGGCTGATGGTATTGTCCGTGCTAGTTGTGAGGTTGGTGACTCTTGCTGTGAGGTTGGTGGCTCTGGCTATGAGGCTGGCAGCTCTACAGGGTGAGTGACCTCCATGTCTCTCGAGGTGGCTCTGGTGACAATGGTGGAGGGGTGTCTGTTGGTGCACCCATCTCTCCCAGAAATGTGTCGACCTCCTCATCCTTCTTAGCATCATCCTTCGTTGTAAGTGGTTTCTCTAGTGGTGGTGGTGGTATTGGTATATTTTGGCGTTTCAATTCGCACCTCTGGAACGCGGATTAGAAACAAACAACTATGCATAGATAAACTACTCTTCAAATTAGGAGGTGAAGCTCCCTCTTCGCCGATGATGCTTAAAGAAAGTAAACTAAACTATTTTCCAATATTTTTGTTCTCAACTAAGAGCACAAGGTTATAAAACTCCAGCGTCATAGCTGAGGTTTTCTCCTTTTAGAATCTCAACTACAACTAGGCCTACTCTAATGACGCTTCTAGCAACTCAAGTAAACTTAGAGCTTGAGAGCTAGAAGTAAACAAGGAATGATTTAATGACAGATGCTTAGAAAAAGTCACTTCCAATGCACACATGTGAAGACTCATTGTACTTTTAGATGCAAGCTGAAATAAAGATTATATAAGCAGAACACATGAAACAAAACTTGAGACAGTAGATCAAAGCAACAAAGCAGGCATAAGATTTCCTTTCTCAAACTTCAAATAACGATTACACTTCTGGGACAACAAGATTGTAGCAATAACAGGCTTACAGTTTTGCGATCAAACCAAAACACACTTGACACAAATTACATGTGAACTAAACAATATCTTGCAACAAAAGGTAGGCATGCAAGCTTGCTCTTACACTAAATGAATAGACACTGAATAACAACTTGTAGGAAAAAGTAGGCTCAACAATTTGCTATCACAATAACGGTTAAAGAAAAATGGGCAAGGCTGCCCTTATTTATACACAAACAAGGAGTAGGGAACCCTAAAATCTCCTTGCTTTTACAATAAGACTTGCCAACATGCAAGCTTTATTTCTAAAACTAAAACAAAAAAACCAACTAACAACTTGCTGAAAGCAAAAAACAGGGAAAGTTCCAACTATTACAACTTGATATTTCTTATTTCTCAGAGAATAGATAAGCGTGAGACTAGAATAGCAAGAAAACTTGGAAAAAGTGTCGAGTTAACTGCTGCTTTTGAGTTCTATTCTTGGAAAATATCGCTGCCCCAAAAAGGTGTTGATTTTTCTCCAAAAAGCAGATTGTCGGAAAAACCTGAGGTTTGGGTTTTGTAGACAATCATGTTCTGAAGAGACCCAGTTCGTCATATTTTGAAAAAGTTGAGGGCTTCCCGAAAAAGCACCGAAAAAGCAGATTCTTGAAAATATAAAATTTTCCGATCTTCAAGAGTAGTAAAAAGTGAGCGGACCCAGATCGATGAAAATTGAAAGTTGACCACCTATTTTTGAAATGTGATGCCCTATAAGATTGGATCATTCAAAAGCGTGCCTCTGTGCATCCCTAACCCGAATCTACGAAGAAAACTGAAAAAGCACCCCATTTGAGCCTTTAAATCTTGAAAAGCAAAAAATGATATCTTTCTTCCTCTGAAGGCCAACCTGCAAAATATGTGAATAATGAATGCCAAAGCCTTCTTAAATAGGTTTTGAGAATAAAAAACGCTTTATTCTCCAGCTTTAAATCTTTGAAGCCAATCCTGAGCCAGGTATGTCGAATGTGGACGTTGTTTGAATGATGCATGATGAAAAATGGAAAATTTACTAAGGCATTGAAACTTTGGCGCCTTTACTTAGCAGACTTAGCCATTTTTCTTGAAATTCTCAAATTTTGCTTGATAAAATGCATCCTTTTGATCTTCAATTTCGGATGCCAGATGAATCCCGTGAATTGACTGATGATCTTATTGCGGAGCCTGATTGAATCTGGAAACAAAGTTCTGGAGGCTGCATCTTCTAGAAACTGAATCTGGACCCTCAAAATCTTGGGTGCCCCTGGCTACTTGGGGCGCCTTTACTCAACAGATATAGCCATTTTTTTTATATTCTTCAATTTTTACCTTTAGGTGAATTCTCTGTTGAATTTGCATTTCCGGATGCTTGAATGGCCCGATGAACTGGCTGACAAGTTCATTGGATAGCCTGAAGAATTGATCTTCTGGAAGCTGTAACTTCTAAAAAGTGATTCTAGGGCCTCAAAGCTTGGGCGTCCCTGGCTAGTTGGGGTGCCCATGGCTCCTAGACTTAACCATTTTTTCTGACATTTTCAACTTTCTCTTGATCCTTTTCTGTTTTGCACATGTTTCTGCCTCTGTTTGATCTGCAATATCTAGCGTTTGACAAATCCGATGGGTTCACTGATGAATCCATTGAAGAGCCTGATCAAAACTGATGGAAAGGTTTTGGGGGTGACTAACCCTAATTTCAACTTTTAGATGGTCAAAACCTTGGGCGCCCTTGGCTACCTGGGGCAACCATCCTTGCCAAAGTTTTTTTTTTTTTTTTTACGTGAACTTCAACTTTCAAATTTGACCTTCTTTGTTCCTCAATATCTCCTCTCCATTTGATCTGAATTTACAGGTGCCCGATGAATCCGATGATCTGGTTGAGACATCCACTCAATAGCCTAAGGAATTTTGAAGAAGATGAGCATATTTGCAAACCCTAATATTTGAATATGATCCTCCAAAACCCTAGGCGCTCATGGCTAGCTCGGGTGCCCAAGATTCCAAAGATAGAACATTTTTGATGATTTTCATTATTGCATTTTGCTCTTTGATGAAGCTTCTCTGTTCAATCCACAATCCTGGCTGACTGATTGATCTAATGGACCTATTGCTGGATTCGCTGCGGAGCTAGAGGAATTTTGAGCAAGATACCTTAGAAGCACAAACCCTAATAATAACATCTGATAGCTTGAAATGATGGAAGCCCCTAGCTAGCAGGGGCGCCTTTAGTATCCAGTGTTAGTCATTTTTTAACATTTTGCAAATTTTTTTTTGTCCTCACTCTCCATTCCATGTTTTCAACTGTTGGGGTTGAAAGATATGCTAAGGCATGGATGGCTAGGTGCCCTGACTAGACAAGGGCACCTAACATCTCCAGACTTAACCATTTTTCCTCAGTTTTCAAGAATTTCCGACTTCCTTCTTTTGTTCTTCGTCCCTTGAGCATCTTTCACCGTTTCTTGATCTGTGCAATGCTTGAGACCTTGAATCTGACACTTGGAAGTTGACCCTCCTCCATTGATGACCTTAGAGCTCTTGTTTTAGCTTCTGAAAAAGCAGAATAGACCCATAAGAGAAAAACTGATCTTTTGACAATTTTGACTGGACCAATCTGATGAGGAAGTATTTTCAACCAATCAAAATCAGTTTGAACCTTGGAAGCCAAAAATTCTATTTTTAGAAAGTTTTTCCAACATCCATTTGAGAAGAAACCCAAAAAAACCTAGAAAAAGTCTACTTTTAGAAACTTTCTATTTTTAGAAAATTTCCTAAAATTTAGGGCCGAAAAATTGAAATCTGGGTTTTGTAGAAAACTTCGCTCTGAGCAGACCCAGATCACCAGATTTTAAATTTTTTGAGTTTTTAAGCCACATGCATGACATGCAAAATCCCATTTTTTGACCTTTTTTAACAATTTTTTGACAAGACTTTTACCATTTCTTCAAAATGCCTAAGTTTAGCAAATTTTTTAATTTGCGGTACAATAGTATAGCCGCTTGTGGTGCAATCGGTTGTATGGGCATGGTGGGTTGTGGTTGTGGTGCTGGTTGCACTAGAATTGCCTCCTCAATGCCCTCTTGTGAGCTCGCTTCTCCTGCCAAAGAAACCTCCTCTGTACTCATTTCCGACGAAGAGGACAACTTGATGGCCTCACGATCATCTCCACTAGGTGAAGGAGGTGAAGTGTCTGCCTGTTTCCTTCTCTTCGCTGCTAGTGGTGTCGGATGGGGTGTCTCTTATCTTGCTGTCTGTATCCCCAAATTTGCCTTGGAGAATACGGTCAACTATCTTGCATCCAATTGGCTAATTGCCTGAAATCTCCCCTAATTATTTGAAGGCACCTGTGTATATATCACATCCAGTAGCAGCTCGATGGCGTGCTGCATCGTATAGAAAGATTTGTGCTTCAAGCACATAAACTCTCGTATCCTCTCTGAGAGCAAGCTATCCCAATTGTATATTCTTCCTGTACTCAACACCAACATGAGTGTGGTCATCCAAACAGCAATATCCGACGCTCTGCTAGCGCCAGTTAATTGACACTTGATCAAATCCAAGACACTTCCATTCGGCAGTGGCAAGAAAGTTCTTTCATAACCCTCTGTTTCCGACACTCCATATACTTTCTCTTGCTGTGTGAGGTCCGATCGACACACTCTCACCAGAAGGTTCTCCTTCATTTGTTTGGAAATTTTTCCTAAAGGATTGGTTGCTGAAATTCCTCAAGAGGGTATCCCAATACCTTAGTGAATTCGGGAGATGCATAGGAGATGGTCACTTGACAAACTCTGTAGTCAATTACAAACGTGTGGGAGTGTCATAATGCACAATTATCTGCCTCAGATAAGGCTCAAAGTCATGAAAGTTGAAGAACGGTAACTGTGTCGCCTTGTCCACCTGCATATGCTGTAGCGCTATTTTCAAGACGTGATCAACCTGAATTGTCAGCCACCATGAACGACATTTTGTGCCGCTGAGACTCTCCCAGGTAATGTTATCGATCATTACTATATCGTCATCTCTCCCCTTCGCCATTTTTCCTATTGCAATACGAGGCCAGAATGGTGTTGGTCGTTTCCGTTTGCTGCTACTTATGGCCATGTCCGTCTAGTGATAATAACCTTCTAGTAGTCTTGGTATAAGTAGATGTTTTGGAAGATGGTTGCAGCAACTGGATTTGTACACTGGCCAACTCCTCCGTATTCTCCACTGTCTTTGTTGCACGATGTGAATGTTGTATGATTTGGTTTGCCATACTATGTTCTGAGACTTCTTTAGCCGTGCTATAAATTTGTTTGGTTGTACTGGAAAATTTTCTTCATCGTACCTCGTATTATGAACTTGTTTGTTTGTACAAAAATCACTGCATTCGCCACTATATGCCGTGCAACACCACTTCTTCTTTGCAAGTCCTTAATTCACCGTACAACGTTGGTTTCTCTGCTCTGTCATACATGACCTACCCTCGGCCATACGAGCTGTACACACTTCACCCTTCACCGTTTCTCCCTCTATCATATGTTTATGCTTGCATCATACAAAATATTGGCATCTCAACTCGCCATACACTGCACACTTGATTTGGTCGTACGGTGCTAGGTACATGTTTCCTGTGTGTAGGCTGTACGAACTGATGTGGCCGTATGATTTCTCTTTGTACCTTCCGGACACATTCCTTGAGCCTTGTATTCGTCGTACAAGAATTCTTCTTCGTACGCTAAAACCTATTGATAGCTACCATATAGTACCTTTGTCAATCTGCCATGCTAACCACATTGTAATCTCCCGTTGTACAGTTGCTTTCAATGAATACTTTTGAGATTGTTTATATAACTTCCTTTTGGCCGTACAACCTCTTTTACCCCTTTAATATTTTTATTTTTGTTTTTTTCTCTTCCTTTTAATATTTTTTCTCACTTTTTGATTTTTTCTCCCTTGGTTTTTAATTTTTTCGACTTCGCTGATTTAAATTTTTGCGTTTTACATTTTTTTATTTTCTCACTTCTTCCCTAATATTTTTTATTTTTGTGTTTTTCTCTCTTCCTTTTAAATATTTTTTCTCACTATTTGATTTTTTCTCCCTTGGTTTTTAATTTTTTTGACTTCGCCGATTTAAATTTTTGCGTTTTACATTTTTTATTTTCTCACTTCTTCCCCCACCTCTTACCTTGACTTTTGACGCGTTCTGCCACTCATCGCTAGCCATGATTATTTTTAGGTTGTCTTCTTCCAAGTTCACCTTTTTCATCCTTGGCTCCGCATAGTTTATTATTTTGTCTTGTTTGAACTTGTGGACTGGCGTGTCATCCATTTTTGCTACTCCCTCCTTGTATTCTCCGTACTCAGTAGAAATTGTCTGACTAGTCGAGGCTTTGTCTTCTTCTTCCTCGATCTCCCCGATCTGTAGCATATTGCACTCTCTGTGGAACACCTCATAGTCTTCCATCTGCCAATTGAATAGTTCGTTGAGAGAACTTGTCTCGTCTTCAGAGCAACTCTCGAGGTCAAGTACCCCTTCATCATTGGGTTCCATAAACTTTCTTCCTTCGTTTGCATTTGATTCTCCTCCGTCGGACTCTGATTCGAAGGATGCCAACTCTTGGCTCATGACCTGATTCTTTAGGTCAATGACGTACTTCCTCCCGTTGCTCTCGATGGAGAGTGTGTTCCTTTTCCAATTGTGATATGCTTTGGTGGCGATCAACCACACTCTCTTGAGTAATGCATCGTACACTCTCTTTTGTAATGGGATGACGACAAAGTTCAAAAGGAATGTTGTGTGCCGATAGTCATTTTTTGTGCCATTACTTTACTGAGAAGTTTGATTTCATGTTGGTCGATGCCTACCAAGTGGAAGGTTGGGGGCAAAAGAGTTGGTTTCCCTAAGACACTTCCAAGTTTCTTCTAGTAGTAGGTTTACTCCCGAGCCTCCATTGACGATGGTGTTTGAGAGTTTCCTCCCCATGATTTCCATCTGTACGATGGCAGGCTTCCTCTCGATGTTCATCGTGAGTAGCATTGGGTTCGTGGCTTTATTCGCCTACCGGCTGTGTCATGCTCTCGCTTGGACCTCTCTGTCGAGTTTGATTATTTTTGATGACATTGGTAATTGCTACTCTTAGTTGTGGCATTGTCTATAGAAGGTTAGTTACCTTGATAGGTACGGTTGTGTGTAGCACCTGTCGTACTATGTTCTTCTTTGACTCTGACTGTAGTGACGTACTTATTGCTTCATTGGAGGTTCTTCATTCTTTGGCCATCGCCTAATCTACTTCCGCCCTGGCCTCTTAGAGTCTCTCTTTCTCCGTACGAGGGTCTTGGTAAATGGCTTTCTTCATCTATGCTCTGGTAATTGCTAGAACCTCCTCGTTGACCACTTCTAGCATATTTAAGCGTTTCTGTTTCAGGTAGTTGGTATCTTCATGATCGCTTGGTCTACACCATTTGCATGCTCTTCCTCCCGTACCTTGATTATTTTGGCATTCCTTGGCACTGTATCATAGGTCTACCTTTGGCATCGTACTGTATTCTGGTTCTTGGGCCATTGTTGTTGAATTGATTGTTGTTGCCTCTTCTATTATGGTATCCTCTAGGGGATGCATTGGTATTTTTCTGGGGTTTAGGCGGTGTGGTTGGAGGGGTTGACTGTTACCCTTGTGTGAAGAGCACTTGTGTGCTTCTTGTCTTCGAACTGTGTGGGCACTCCTTGATAGAGTGTCCCATAACTTGGCAGATGTCACAAAATAGTTTCTTTGGGAAATTTACCTTGGTATTACCTTCTGTCTTACATTCGATACACCACAGTTCTTTAAAGTTTTTTGAATTGTCCTTTTTGGCCTACAATTCCTTCATCCTCATCGTGTCTCGTCTTAAGGCTTGTACTGTTTTTGATTCTTCATCGCTACTCTCCTTCGTACTCTCGTCGTCATTTGTCTTTTTATTTCCTTGGGTAGATGTTTTATTTTCGCTCTCGATGTCCATTGCCTGATTGTAAGCATTAGTGTACGATGATGGAGGTACTACCTTCATATTCTTCCTTAGTGAGGGGATTAGCCCTTCAATGAACCACCGCTTCTTTAATCCGTTTGTTTGTTGGCTCTCCAATTTTATAGATAATTCCTTGAGCATACGATTGTAAGCTCCTACATTTTCATGTTTTCCCTGTTTCGTGTTGTATGTTTCGGCTACGATCTCATTATCGTCTTTTAGGAGCCCTTGTGGCTTTATGTGCTACTTCTAGTTTTTCTATACCAATCTATCGCTATGCCTCTAAGAGTCGCTAGAAATGCTCTCAACCAGTAATCTCTGTCTTCTTTCCCATTTGCTATCCATATGGTTTCACATGTTTTAGAGTGTCTCACTGGATCCTCTAACCCGTTCCTCGTGAACTTTGGCAATTTATGCCTTTCCACTCTCGGACTAGCTGGTGAAGTCACCATTTTCCTTCCTTGATGTTCTCACTATATTTTGGACTTGTTTGGATTGTTTCGCTTGCTATGTTCCGGTGCCTCACTTGCACTCACAACCATGTACAAGTCCTCTACTCATCCACCTTCAACGTCCTCTGCACTTCAGGTATTCTTGGGTTGTTCCTACACTCCCTCCGTCCGAGGGTCTTTGGTTCGGATCCTCCAATTCTCAGTTCTTCTTCCAATATGGACAATGTGATGAGCCTTGCTAGCTCACTGCTCAAACCCCTGTCTTTTTTTAAGTCTATTTGTGTTTTTTTAGTTTTTTTTAGAGAAATTTTGTAGACAGAAGAGAAGGGGCGCATCATATAAAAGCTCACAGAATGAAAACTTGAGCAAATTTAATCAAACTGAAATTGTAGAAGGTGTTTATTATCATCAACAATGGATTTAAAACATACAAACATACCCGAAAGCCTCCAGATTTTTTAAATAAGAAATCCGATCAGCATAGTGAAGAACTGACGAAAACTGGAGTAGAGAGTTACAGATTGCAAAGTTTATTCTGAAACTGAAGCCAGAGAGAAGTATAGGTAGGGCGCCCAAGTTCATGAAGAGAGATCCTCAGAAAGAAGACGTTTCTCCAAAAAGCCAAAAAAACCTTCCTTGCAAGTGCCACGCCCTTTCAAACAAAAAGCACCAAAAACCATCTCTGAAGGTGTGCCCAAACAGCCATGAAGTCTGCCATGGTGAAGGAAGAACAGCAACTAATAAACCCTCTGTTTTTGATGAAGAACACTACAAAAATCTGTTGAAGCACTGCAGAACTTCTGAAATGAAGCTCTCTCAATCTGCACTAATTCAGCTGATCTCTCACAACTTCACAAGTGCTCACACTGAAGAGATTTCGTTCTCCAATGGTGGATTTGCTGCAAACCTGATCACAGGCTGAAAGCAAGGGAAAAAACCTCCAAGGCAAAGTTGAAATATTCAAAAAGATGAGTTTCTCATTGCCCAAATCCCTTATAAAGCAAAGGAGGTGAAAACCTAAGAAGGCCGTACCTTTTAGGGTTTTAGATCATTTAAATTTATGGAAATAAACTTAAGTCACTTTCCATAGTCCTAACTTTGATTTATGGTGCCTCCTTTAAGTGATTAAATAAAATACTTTAAAACACTCACTTTAGACTTATTTAAGTGATATAAAAATTATAAAGTCAATTTGACTTTATAAAAAGACTTTAAGTTAAAATATAACTTAAATCACTTAAGTAAGCCTATCTCCCTCAATTCTCCACATAATTTAGTGCCGTCAGAAGCAGACAACTCCTGTACTGCCAAGGCCTGCAATGAGCCAATCTCGGAACACGAAAAATGAGAACGACCAAACTCTCCAGAAGATACCACTGACCCTCTAACCAATCCAGTTAGCCCACAAGGGTCCAAGAAATAGGCTAACACTCTGCAAACAAGATCATGCTGAAAAGGGGGACATTACAGACAACTCTCGGATGTGGTGTATGCTATTTTCGATTTCTTTTGTTAATTCATTTTCAAGGTCTGTTTGTTCTTCATCGTTTGACACTTTATCTATGGACGGTTGGCAAGGTTTTGGTTTATTTCTTTGGCAAGGTCTTGGTTTGTTTCTTCAGCAATTTGTCTCAGTAGCCATCGTCTTTCCTCTTGTTCTTTAACTCTCAAGGATCTCCGTAGCCGTTCTTCTGATGATTTCTGACTGCTTGGGATTCGGTTCGTATCTTTATTGGGTCATAAGGGCATTGATTTCCGGGAGTACGCCTATGACGTGTGTCGCACTCTTCTTCCTCCCGTTTGTTTCGCTCTTCATACCGTTGTAGTACTTGTTGTCGCCTTTGCTCTTGGTCTTTGTCGGCCTGAAGGTCTTGGAGTATGATGTAATGTCTGTTGAGAAGGTGGTCGACCTCTAGGTTAACACTCAGGTTGTCCCAGATGATTGCCTAAGGGACTTCTCATTTGAGACCTTCCCTCCATATGTGTTCCTTGACCGAGATATCCCACAGATTTACGAGATCTTTTGTCAATTAGTCTTCTCTTTCTTCATTGGCTTGTATTGGCTCTTCGGTCGACTACCCATCACGACGCCATTATTCCTGTCTATGTGTTGTGTATGAGAGTTTGTATTGTCAATGGCGCCAAATGTTTACTCATGGAACTAACTTGACTGATAGACAGAGTAAATGAGAATATAAACTTTCGGTAATACACATATCAAGTACTCACAAATGCATATGCATAGAACAAATAGTATTCTCATTCATTCAATAGCAATAAGTACAGTAGCATAAAGTCTGTGCTGTCCCCGACTACAAGTGAATCAAGACATATATATTTGTCGACGTTGGTTGAGGACACCAATTGTCAAAAACTACCCGATACAACTAATCCATGGTAAGGGACTTAACTCCCGATTACCACACATAATATTAACATTTGCTGCATACAATAATATTTATTTATTTACTTATTTGGCTGACTAAAACAAGATTAGTTACTTTCGGCCAACTACAAATCAATCATGGAAAAATAAGTAAAGAAGGTAACTTTCTTGTTTTACAAGAATAAAATGCTTGTGCCAAATGGTTTCCCTGCACACTTCCAAAATATCTGGGAGACAATTAACTTGTATATGCTTGCAGTGCTTGAAGAATCTTAAAAAGAAAAGGAACATCCTATGGAAAATCAACTGCACTAATTGCTTACTCCAAAATGCCAGCTTGAAAATTTCCAATTCAGATCTCTATTCGAAGATGTATAAAATTCTTTCCAAGATCATAGTGACCTCTACTTAATACCAACATTTCTCTAGTTGAATCTACATTTGTAGAGGGAAGGCAAATCATCCAAGATTCAAGGAAATCATCAATTCACTTCACCATTGAAAAAGGTTGGGAGTTCCTATCAAATTAGAAATGTCTGAAGGTTGTGATGGATACAGCTAGAAATATCTGCTTAAAACATTACAACCATTTGAATATAGTTTTGAGGTGGTCTAGTTGATTTCATCTTGTATCACATTGATAACTTTCTCATTGATCTCTAGTGTTGCATCTGGGGTTGAATTGAGGTCTTCTAAGGTGCCAAGACAAGTGTACTGCTGTCCCCCTACCTATGCATTTTATTCTTTGATGGACAAAACAAGATAATCACCAAAGCTAAATAGGGTAACTCGCTTGATGTCCATCTGTATCCTAGGGTAAAGTGTTGTTAGGGGGCTGCAGGTTGAAGGGAGAATAAGACACCAATTTCCATTTTGCAGATGACACATTGTTCCTCTCATCAGTCTTGCCTCAAGAGATGGGCACTTGACAATACTTTATTAGCTATTACCAAATGCAAGCTTGCTTTATGTCAGATACTAAACTTACACAAATCTTCACCAGTCTTATTTCACACTTAGAAACTAGAAGAGAAATTTTGCAAATCCTAAGATATAATGATGATCCATTACTCCTTGTATACCTTGGATTTCCATTGATATCCATCCCTTTTTGGTTATACTGTGGGTGACATCAATAAAATTGTTATGAGACAGTCTTCACCTTTTTTTTTAACCAAATGGCTTACTTCTGTTGGATGAGTACAATTGATAAAAACTATTTTACCAGCAATAATTATGTGATTAAAAATGGTTCATGAATGCTAGTAAAATCAGTTATGTAATTCACTATTCTCATTCACTAGCCAAAACAGATTAATTATGCAACTTGAAAACACTCTTGATTACTCAAAAGATTGATTTCAACTAAGAAGGAAGTATAAAGCGTAGAGAGGTCTACGCAAGCTGCAGATGATAATGAGGTGATGCAGATACTTTGGAATTAATCATAGTTGAAGCAAGATCACGAGAAAATAGAAAAAAACAAGTTGCAATATTTTCAGTGACAAAATTGCTACAAATAGCAAGGATATGCTTTCATTTGTGTCATGGTGGTTACACATTGTGATCATAGTTATAGTATGAGCTAAATACACCAGATCCATACAAATTTAAGCAATATTTAACAACCTAAGCTACAATCCCAATGAGATGTTCGAAAGCTTCAAACCAAAGAACCATTAAACTAAGTATGAAATAAACCATAAAAGCATAAAGGAAACCTAATCTAAAACTCCAAACCTTATCCTATTGAGGGATTGGTGTTGTATTGATATGGAATGACAACCTTTTCCCAATCCCTTGGATAAAATGAGCATCTAATCGAACTCCATTGATGAAAGCTTAAGATAAAATTGATAAAACTATGCTACAGATGGATGAAAAAGCTTAATAATGGACACAAGGATGAATAAAGATAATATTCAAACGTGCAACATAACTTTGCTTTGGTGGAAGTGCATCCATTTCTCTCCAAATGTGAGGTATTTATAGGAGAAAATGGTGAATGAAAGTCTAAGATTGATTTGGTCAATCAATGGTCAAGATGAAATATGAGGTGAAGGCATGGATTAAGGATTCTCATCAATGGATGAGAATGCAAGATCACATGGATCAATGGCTCACAATGATTCAAACAAACACACTTTCAAAGTTGTTAGGAAATAATATTCCTTTTTTGGAGCTCAAGTGGGAGTGCAAGTGGATGGGTGAGGAAAAATAGGAATTAGTTAATTAAAACAAATTTTTAATTGTGCAAGTTGAGCGAATTTAGGATTATTATTAAATAATGAATTTATTTAATGAAAAGGGGATGCAAATGACATTTAATTCAATAATTTATGATTATTCAATTAAATGAGAGGACATAAGGGGGGTTAAATCAAATAACTTGCATTATTTAATTAAACAAGATGAAATGTTAGTGTGAAAGGGGGTGAATTAACCTAATTAAATTAATTAGATGAATAGACGAGAAAATGATGCATTTAATTAAATAACTAGGCTTATTTAATTAAACAGTCGAAAAGAAGGTGAATTTAAGATGAAATGGTGTTAGTAATCAGATTTAAGTGTGGAATATCATCCAGGAATATTTTAAGTGTTTATACACATGTCATGTGATTACGTATGTATTATGATGGTTTCACATGTATCATGGTGGTTGTAAAAGTATCATAGCAGTTATGCCTATAGGTGGTACTAAGGCCATGATGTATGCTGCAGTTTTTCCTAGAAGAAATGACAAGAGTAACAGTTGTAAATGGTGTCTCTTCCATTTATTGGCTTTTGAGCTTCTTTAAATGTATAAATATTCCTTTAAGGGCCATTGTAAAGAAGTTCATAGAGTTTTAAACAAGTTTTTTAATTCGGTTCTTGTTTGAGTGCATAGAGAGTTAAGTGTGGTAGGAGAGCGTGCATGTGACAAGTTGCAAAGTATTTAAAGTGTTAAGTTGTAGTAGTGATTGGTGTCCTTGATACCACATGATTGAAGTAAGCTTGTAATTTCAGGATAGATAGTGTAAAGAGAAGGCAAGGCTTTACACTTCTGGTGTTCCTTCCAACATTGGTTCTTCACAACAATCTCTTCTCTTAAGCTATTTCCTTTTGCAAAATTTTCAGTTATTTATTTTCATGTTTACACATACAACTATATACATTTTAATCCAATATTTAAAATAACTCATTTGTAGAGCACATAGTGACCATTTTCCTATGTTTTGTGTCCTCGGCTCTTTTGGAGATGTTCCTGTTGGAAATGTTGTCATTGATGTCAAATTGAGAAGGTTCATATTGTCATTGATGTCAAAATAGAATGAAGACATAAGCATGACTGAAGATAACATATTTAAAATAGATTACAAGTAGATCACAACGAAGTCTATCAGCAGGTTCTAAAGGATATTATTACAGATTTGGAACAGTCATTGGAGTAGACCTTACTCATTCTTATCTGGTAGTTTTGAAATCATGAATGAAGCCATTGATGAAATATTTAATATCCAAAAAGGTTAAAGGAGGAATTAAAATATTTATTTATTATTACCCAAAGTTAAAGGCTCGAATGGAATATCTTCAAAGGGCAAAAATCTGGGGATTGTTTCAGTTCGCTACTCTAAGCTGTCACACAAGAATAACTGAGCAATTTATTATAAGTACACCTACAGGGCACTGGGCATATGTCAGACTATATCATTAGCTTATGTTATAATCTGATAATTAGAGAAACATCGGTGCTATTTAAAGTAATGGATCATATTGAGAGCAGCCTCAATTCAATACATCACCGGCATGGTCATTGGGTTTGACAGATAAAGTATCGCTATTCTAAAGTATCGCTATAAGTTTATTGTTGAGACGATGTTGAAGTCCGAATGATGTTGAAGTTAGACTATTTAAATTGACGTTGATATCACATATCCAGGTTATCGTGTCAAATCTAGGTTACCGGATTCGTACCCACAGGCCTCGAACCCGGTTCGGGTACGAACCCGGTACGGGTTCGCCTGTGGGTACGCGCTGGGCACGCACCCTGTGCGTACCCAGCGAGTACCATGCCCGTGGGTACGCGGACTCGGGGGTACCAGCCGCGTACCCGGGCGAACCCCTAAGAATCCACGGCCTAGCACTTAAAAAGTGGGCCCAAAAGTGAAAAAAAAACATTTTTTTAATTTCTATTTTGCCTTAAAACCCTAAAACGACCCAATATGAGGCCTTTCAACACTAAAACATTTCATTTTTACCTCTCATTTTGCTCTCTCCATTTTTTGTGTCCATCTTAGCATTTTGAAGGGAGGTGATTGCATTTGAAGGAGATCGATTGTGGAGTGGCAAATAGCTTCTACAAAGGAGATTTAAGTGTTCAAGGTATGCATTTAAACCCTATTCTTCAATCTTTTGATGAATTTTTTTAAGTTTCTTAGTTTTTGATGAATTTTTTCAAGTTTGTGAATAAGTTTTTCCTAGGTTACCGGATTCATCATTGTGCCTCGGAACCTGCCCACGAACCCGTGAAGGCCCAGGAGCTAGTAATGTAAGGGGTGCCACATGCTGCATGTCGGGTGGCGGGACCGGGGTACCAGCGGCGGCCTGACAAGCGCGCGCACCGCCTGCGTATCGGCACGCCTGCGGCCGAGAAAATTGCTGTGGACCGGGGTACCAACAGGCAAACCCCTAAGAACCCACGGCCCAACACTTAAAAAGTGGGCCCAAAAGTGAAAAAAAAACATTTTTTTAATTTCTATTTTGCCTTAAAACCCTAAAACGACCCAATATGAGGCCTTTCAACACTAAAACATTTCATTTTTACCTCTCATTTTGCTCTCTCCATTTTTTGTGTCCATCTTAGCATTTTGAAGGGAGGTGATTGCATTTGAAGGAGATCGATTGTGGAGTGGCAAATAGCTTCTACAAAGGAGATTTAAGTGTTCAAGGTATGCATTTAAACCCTATTCTTCAATCTTTTGATGAATTTTTTTAAGTTTCTTAGTTTTTGATGAATTTTTTCAAGTTTGTGAATAAGTTTTTCAAATATTTTTTTTTTTTTCATTTTTTTTAGAGATTGCAACAATGGCCAGTAGTCAAAGTTCAGTGGGTGGGGATGGAAGCCAAAAGTTCAAAATTGATAAAGGATCTCCTTTATGGAGACATACCACACGAATTTCACAAATTCCTGGAGGTGGGGGGTTTGTTTGGAAGTGTAATTTTTGCAATGTACAATATAATAGCTCCTACTACCGAGTGAAACTTCATTTTATGGGCCCTGGTGGTAAAGGGATTAATATGTGTGTGGGCCCAGATAAGAAGGGGTTTTCTGCTGTACAAATAGCAGCATTTATAAAAGAACAAGAAGATGCTGACAATTCCATTGCAAGAGGAAAACAAACTAGTTATAGTTCCGGAAAGAAAAAAACAACATTACCCACTCATCAGATAGTTAGGCCCTCTAGACATCCCTTCTTGTCTATACCCTCTACGGAAGAAGAAGATGAAGAACCAGAAACCACCACCCGCAAGAGAGGTCCATTAGAGAAGGCATTTAAAATGGAGGCAAGAGATATTGCTGAAGAAAAAATTGCACGTTGCCTCTATGCCAATGGTCTTCCATTCAACTTGGTGAGATCACCATATTGGAAGGACATGGTGTCAGCAATAAATAGTGCACCTCCTGATTTCACAAGTCCTGGGTATGAAAAGGTGCGTACCACCTTATTGCAAAAAGAGAAGAAATATGTAGAGGCCCAACTAAAACCAATTAGAAATTCTTGGGTTGAAACAGGTGTATCTATTGTTTCCAATGGATGGAAAGATTGCAAAAACCGTCCATTGATTAATGTTATTGCAGTGTCCCCCAAGGGGGCAATGTTTTTGAGGGCGGTTGACTGTGAAGGGGAAGTGAAAGATGCAGTGTTCATTTCCAGGATTCTCATTGACTCCATAGAGATGGTGGGTAGTGAAAATGTTGTCCAAGTAGTTACGGACAATGCAAAAGTTTGCAGGGCTGCAGGTGCTTTGGTAGAGGCCAGATATGAGCACATCTTTTGGACACCGTGCACTGTACACTCCCTCAATTTGGTGATGCAAGCAATTGGCACCCAAATAGAGTGGGTGAAAGAAATATACCAGGAGTCTGAGGAGATCCAGATGTTTGTGACAAACCACCATATGTCACAAGCAATTTTCAGAACTTTTTCAACATTGGAATTGTTGAAGGTAAATTTTAAAATTTAATTTATTTAGTTTCATTTATCATTTATGTCATGTTTTACATAATTGAATAAAATAATTTTTTGCATTATTTACATATTTTAAATGTGTTATTAACTTACTATTAACATGTTCTTAGGTTGCCGAGACCCGGTTTGCATCTCACACAATTGTTCTGAGACGACTTGTGAAGGTGAAAGATGCATTGAGTCAAATGGTTATTAGCAACCAATGGAGTATATGGAAGCAATCAAATTCAGAGAGGGCCCAAAAAGTCAAGGCATTGATCTTGAATGACGATTGGTGGGATCGTGTGAATTATGTATTGGAATTCACCGAACCTATCATGTCTATGCTTCGGTTTGCTGATACAGATGAACCATGCTTGGGGGATGTCTATGATAGCATGGACACAATGTTGGAAAAAATAAAAATAGAAATACAAAAAAAAGAGAATGATCCTGAAGACACCTTGTACAAAAGGGTGGAAGCAATTGTTCTTCATCGTTGGAACAAGATGACAACTCCATTGCACCTCCTTGCATATGCCCTATCTCCGAGGTACTATACCACTGAAATACTTTCTATCCCAGGGAGAATACCGCCATATAGAGATGGTGAAGTTGCTAATGGGTATAAGACGGCATTTAGTAGAATGTTCAGTGATCCAGAAGTGCATGCAAGTGTCATGAGAGAATTTGGAATGTTTGTCACAGGAAAATCAAAAAATCATAATGCTTCTGTTGCTAGAGACCAATACAAAATGGATGGTCTTACATGGTGGTACCTCCATGGTCAAGATTATATGTACCTCCAACCTCTTGCAATCAAGATCCTCTCACAAGTAAGTTTTTTTTTTTTTTGCCACTTGTATTGTAAAATTTAACACTTAACATTCTTGAATTTATCTTGCATTATTTTATTTTATTTTTAATTTTGTTGGTTTTCTCTCCAGGTTGCAAGCTCTTCTGCCGCTGAACGGAATTGGAGTACATACTCCTTTATCCACTCAGTGAAGCGTAACCGGTTGGCTGCAAAAAGAGCTGAAGACTTAGTGTACATTCATTCCAATTTGCGTCTTCTGTCACGTAAGGATCCTCAATACAGGCAGGGGGCAGCGAGGCTTTGGGATGTAGCACCCGAGTCTACTGACTTGGATGCAACCATTCAGGATCTTGCTAGAGCCACTATGGATGATGTGGGTGATATTGATGACATATCACATGGTGTTGGATCCGCTTTGGGTTCAAATGATGATGATTTTGAAGTTGAAACCACTCAAAATCCAAGTCATGATGATTCTGACAATCCTTTTGATGATTGATGAGCACATGAACAATGAACATTGAATCATGTTTCAATGTTTCATGAACTACATTTTGTAATTCAGTAATTTTATTTGAATATTTTTCAACTATCAATTGGCATTTAATATTTATCTTTGGCATTTGGCATTGATCAATGATCAAGTATCATACTATGAAATGATTTAGTTTTACAATTCTCTATATTTCTCTTATTTTTTTGTATATATAATACATATATATAGATTTATAATATATTAAATTATTAATATATATATATATATATATACACACGTACCCATACGTACCCAAACCCCTAAAAAAATTTTGCCCGTACCCACGTACCGGGTTCTCGTACCCGAACCCATCCCCGAACCCGAACCCGAACCCGTCCCCGAACCCGAACCGGTAACTTAGCGTCAAATAGAATCTAGAGAGCTATTCGACAATCAAAGACTTCATAAGACGGCATCTTGGCCACTAATCGAGTTTAAGAGATCAAGACTATTGACGGGAAGACTATCTGCCGTCTAACTCCTTTATTGAAGGATATCGATAATTACTTGCCAAGCATAGTGGATGTATCAGGTTAATTAAAATGGAGAATGTCGTGGTTTATTTGCTATGAGGGGTCGATTTCATACAAATATGCGGATGACTCCCTATAATAGCAAGCTGATATGTAAGGAGATTTAAATTAATGAAATTGCCTTGTTAGAAATATTATGGAGATCAAGACAGCAATTAAGACAATCTAAAAATAATGTCTTAATCAGCAGTGAACAAATACATGTACAATGGTACGTCCAATATTAAGAGTCACATAAATTTACAAGGACATATCCTTTGAGAAGGTATATAAGAAGATACGAAAGGTAGGATCATTATGGATTTTATTGAATATTATCTGTGATAGAGAAAGGAAGTAATCACAGTTGGAGTAGGAGAACGTGAAGATGAATATCATCTAAAGTGCAGATTAAGAAGAGTGAGTAAGTGGATGGCAGAGTAAAATCTGAACAGTGGGCTGGGAGGAGTAATATGTGAAGCGGTATAAGAAGATCATTCAATGAAGAGATATGTGAAAACAAATGAGGAAATAAACGTATGAGAAAGAGGAAAAGGAATGAAGTGAATAAGAAATATAAAAATATCATTCAGATTTTAAAAGAAAGATATATCATTCAGATTTATGTAAAAATGAGATATTATTTCCTTATTAACAGAATTGTGAAGTGGAGCAGATAAACGTGAACAAAATATATATATATATATAGGGAACATTCAAAGAAGATGAAGTGTGTGATGATTGTGTGGAAGAAAACAAAGTGTGACATGAATAAGTAGAAGTGTTGACTGTATAGAATACAAAGACATATCATCTTGTATGCCAGCAATCTTGTGTGTAAGCAATCTGAAAATACATCATATAATCAGCAATCGTTGGTATAAGAATTGTGAGGGATTAAAGTTATATCAGATAGTCACATACAAACATAGAAACGGAATATATGACAGATCTATAGAGAAGATTATGGCAGACTTGTAAGAAGGGTATGTGTAAATTTGTGGAAGAAGAATTTATGGCAGTCTTGTGAATAGCAGCGCTTGCAGATTTGAGAAGGAGATTGATTGCAAAACATGTCATTTACAAGAAGAGTTTAAGAAGGAAAATCAGATATCCATCATCCGTTGAAGAAGCAACATTGAGGGTGGAGTATTTTTCTTGATATTATTATCTTTGCTAAGTTGGTGCTTGGCAAGTGGGGGTTGGTGCCTCCAGTAGGTTGGTGCCTACGAACTTTAGGGGTTGGTACTCCTTGTAGGTTGGTGCCTACTAAAACAGTTTAAGGGGTTGGTGCTCCTTGTAGGTTGGTGCCTACTAAACTACAAAATTGGTGATTCAAGTAGGTTGGTGCCTACAATCTTTGCAATTTCATATAAAAACATAAAGTACAATTGTTGATGTCAACTTGATCATATTGCATAGTTGATATTTTGTTGAAGTTTAAAAGTTGAGAAGGTAAAAGTTTGTTGATATACTGATTCACCTCCCCTCCCCCTCTCAGTATATCTTTGTGCTCTTCAGTTCCTATAAAGGGGATGTTCTGGGGATGTGGGTATGGCTCATAAATTTTCCCCCGCCATCACTTGTCAATTTTCTTTTCTTTTTTGTCAAAACATCCTGGAAATGTGGGTACTAGACAGGGATGATTTGCTGTCCCTAGGATGGTTGGTGATGTCAATAACATCTCTCGCCCATCCTCATGCTATAATTTTTAATATTTAGATATAAAAAAAGAAACCCAAAATGAATTAAAAATTATTTAGTTGTTTTCTTTTGGCCCCCCACACCACACTCAGCCCTAAATGACTAAAAGAGGCCTCCCTCTTCCATTCGAATTCATTTTTACATGGCAAAAAAAATTGTAGTAGAGTTGGAGGGAAAAAAATATTTTGAGCAAGGTTTGAAGTTGTAGTTGGAGATAACAAAGCTAAGGCAGCATTAATGAGTGGTGAAATAACAAAACTAGCAGTAGAGGTAAGTGATTTTTTCCTTTGTTTTTTTTTTCCAAAGATTTAAGGAATTTTTATTTTTATTTTTGGTAAATTCTCAATTTGCATTTGCATTCTTCTTTCACAAAACAACATGGGCAGCAGTAGTGATAAAAGTGAACATGAAATGGAAGAAATAAATTTTAGAGTTTCAATCTCAATTGGGGGTTCATAAGGGAGTGGGAGGATGTAGGTGAAGGATAATAGCCACATATTCTATTTGAGTTCCCTTCCATAATTTTTGAAAACTTATGCAAAGGGCTCCTTCAATCCCCAAAAACCTCTTCTCCAATTTGTGACAGCCCTAGACAAACACAAAAATAATTTTTTTTGGGGCGGAGGGGTAGAGTGTGGTTGTCATATTTGTAACAAAGATTTTAGAGGGAGCTACATGTAATGAGCACCCCTGATTTTTTTTTCTTGCTTTTGTTTTTAGAATAAGATGGGAAGATGCAGTGTTTGCCTATAGAATGTAATTCAAGTGCTACATACTACTGGCAAACTAGTCATGTGCAGGACATAGAACAAAACAGTAAACTAGAAATATATCATGTTTGAACACCAAAAGCTTTATTCATTATCAGAAATATCATGTACAATCCCCGAGTATCAACAGTGCTTATCAATATAACCATTGGCACATAACTATCTCCCGACTACCACAACAGACTACATATAACGTTCGGCGGTGGTTAGATAACCAACCGACACGACGTTTCATAACAACATTAACATTAATCGGGACTTGATTACCCGAAAGTACATGACATGTATTATTCTTACTAACTATAGTTTTATTAGCAATTGGCCGACTACGACCAAGGCTGACTACGACCGACTATGACAAAGTAAAGATATACTACTTATATCATCCCCCCCTAAAAAGAAGTCGTCTTCCAGACGACTGAAAACAAAAAATGCCAACTCGTCCTTTTCTTGTAATTGATTCTCCCTCAGTGCTGAAAGTTGTTATGCATCGGCCACCTGGGTATCATTCTCTATCAACTGACCCGATACTCTATCCCTCTCTGCCAACTTCTCCTCGAGAGCTGCCACTCTTGTTTGCTCGGTTGCCAACTGCTCTTGTAACTGTACTATGATGGCTGGTTGTACTGCAAATTGATAATTCCAATAAATCTGATGGGGGTCTGGGGGCAACGCCCCCAGTGGGGTCAAGGGGCAGCACCCCTTGCGGGGGTCAAGGGGCAGCGCCCCTTGCGGGGGTTTGGGGGTAGCGCCCCCAGCGGGGTCGAGGGGCAGCGCCCCTCATGGGGTCTGGGGGCAGCGCCCCCGCTGCCAAGACCAATTTAACACTTCTGAAACCACTCAAAACTGCATCGCGCACCTCATTTTCATGATTTTCCCACAGGTTCCAATTAGTGCTGACGAAGCTAAAAAATACAGATTTTTCATTGTTTTTCTTTACTTTCTCTCGATCGATGCATGGTACGACTTCTTGCTGCTTGCTACGTACGACTTCTCTCTCCTGCTTAGTCCATACGCCTTGAGGGATCAGAAACTGCCGTACGGACTGATCTTGGAGATGCCGTATGACCAATGAATTCTCAGTACGCCGTACGATGTGAAGAATTGCTGAGTGTTCCCTGACCAAGATAAAAATCCGTACGACAGTTAAATTGCAATGCCGTATGACTTGGATAACTAATGAAGTTCTTACAATCTGTAGACTCTGTGAATGTCGTACGATGAAGTACCCCTGTAAATGTCGTACGACTAAGATCTCTTTTAAACGCCGTACGATGTAAGGATGCCGTACGACCTTCTTGACCATCTCATGACTCCGTACGAATTTAGAAGATGCTAAATATTGTAAGATGTAGATCTCTCCTAGATGCCGTACGACTTGCAAATAGTCTGGATGATGCCGTACGACTTGAGAATAGCTTGAATGTTATGCAATTGGAGAATAGCCTGAATGTCGTACGACCTTGAGACACTATGAATGTCGTACGATGTGATTGAGGGCAATAGTCTGCCGTAGTATGAAAATTCTTGCGTACCTTATACCAGCTCTCCTGTAGGTCGATGCATTTCTTGCTTGGAGTCGTTCTTCCCTTCTTTGGTTCCTTTTATGCTTTCGCCCTATTATTCCCAGTGTGTTATATGGTCGTACATCGTACGCCTTGGCCGAGCATAGGCTATGTTGCACTTTAAGGTTTCCTCTTTTAATACTTCTTTGTGTTTTATCTCCCTTGGCGGCTTTTCCCCATAGACGTACGATTTGCCTCATGGCCACGACTTTCATTTTAAATTTAATTTTAATTTCTCTTCCCTTGGTCGGCTTTGATTTTTCCATTTCTCTATTTCTTTTATTTTTTCGAACTCCATATAATACATCTGTCTTTTTAATTCTTTTATTTTCGCCTTTTTGTATCTTTTCTTTTTTTCCAATCTCTTTTGATTCCCTCTCCTTATTATTCTCATCTTCTCTCTCCTCTCTCCTCCATTTGTCCTGTTTTTCATCATTTATTCTCCTACTCTCCATTTTTTGATGACTTTTAGCTTTTTTCTCTTCTATCTTTAATTTTTTCAATTTTTGTTTATTTTCTCTCTCATCTCCTCTCTCTTTTCTTTTTTTCTATTTTTTTAATTTTTTCATACTTTTCATTTGTTAACTCCAACACAATTTTTTCATTTCATACCTGCTCGGACTTGTGGACTGGCATATTGTCCAATTTTGATACTCTTTCTTCGCACTCTCCATACTCGGCCGGAAGTGCTTGGCTGGGCCTTCCCTATTTCTCTTCTTCCTTGAGTTCCCCGATTTGTAGCATGTTACACTCTCGGTGGAACACTTCATAGTCTTCCATCTGCCAATGAAATAGGCCATTGAGCAAACTTGTCTCGTCCTCCGAACAATTCTCGAGTTCAAGTACGCCTTCGGTGTTCGGTTCCATAGCTTTCCTTCCTTCATCCACATCCGACTCACCTCCATCCGATTCAGATCCAGAGGAAGCCAATTCTTCGCTCACAGCCTGGTTCTTCAAGTCGATGACGTACTTTCGCCCGTTGTTCTCGATCGAGAGTGTGTTCCTCTTCCAATTATGATTTGCCTTCGCCGCTATCAGCCATCCTCTCCCAAGTAGTGCATCATACGCTTTCCTCTGTAATGGGATGACGACAAAATTTAGCAAAAATTGTTGTGTCCCGATCGTCACGTTCTGTGCCATCAACGTTCCCAATGGCTTGATACCATGTTGATCAGGGCCAACCAGTTGGAATGTCGGCGGCCAGAGTGTAGGCTTCCCAAGACGCTTCCATGTGTCTTCGGGTAGTACGTTGACTCCCGATCCTCCGTCGACGATAGTATTTGTCAAGATATTCCCTCTGATCTCCATATGCACGATTGCTGGCATCTTCCCGATGTTCGCTGTGAGCAATACTGGGTCGATTGTTTGTTCACCGTACGATGGCGGTTCTGGTATCAATTCTTTCCTTCGTTCCTCCAATCGCGGTTGCTTGCCATCTCCGACAACGTTTGTGATCGCCAGTCCCAACTGCGGCATAGTCTGGAGAAGGTCAGTTACTTTAATCGGTATGGTGGTCTACAACACCTGCCGTATGATGTTGGTTTTCGCCTCCGACTGCCGAGAGGTTCCTGGCTTCTCCAGAGGTACTCTGTTTTCCTTCGCCATCGCCAGTTCCACTTTGGTTTTTTCTTCCTTCATCCTTTGTTTCTCCGTACATGGATCTGGGTAAGTGGCGTTTTTTGCTTGTGCTCTGGTGATCGCCAGTACCTCTTGTTCTTCTACTTCCAGCATATGGATACCCTTTTGCTTCGGGCATTCGTTATCTTCATGATCGCCTGGTCCACACCACTTACACAATCTCCCTCCCGAACCTTGACCGTTCTGGCAGTCGTTGGCGAAGTGGCCCCATTCGTTGCACTTCCTACATTGGATCATGGGCCTTCCTTTCACATCGTACTGTATCATGTTTCTCGGACTTTTGTTGCTTCGGTAACCTCCAGGGGATGCATAGCTATTGTACTGGGGCTTTGGTGGTGTGTTCGGCAGTGTTGACGGTTCTCCCTGCGCGAAGAGTACTTGTGCACTTCTGGCTTTTAAGTTGTATGGGAATTCCTTGACAGAATGTCCCATCACTTGGCAGATATCGCAGAATAAGTTCTTGGGACAGTTCGCCTTCGTGTGACCTTCCCCATTGCAATCCGTACACCACAGTTCTCTGGCTTCTCTCGTACTCTCCTTGTCGGCCTTCAATTCTTTCATCATTCGCATCATATCTTTCCTGAGTGCTTGTACAGTCTTGGATTCACCATCGCTGTCATCCCTACTCTCCTCGTCGTCTGTCTTCTTTTTCCCTCGGGAGGATGTTTTATTTTCACTTTCTATGTCCATTGCCCGATTGTATGCTTCAGCGTACGACGAAGGAGGTACGACTTTCATTTTCTTTCTTAATGACGAAAGCAAGCCCTTGATGAACCATCTTTTCTTCAACCCGTCAGCCGGCTGTGCCTCCAATTTCCCTAGCAAGTCTTTGAGTCTTCGGTTATAGGTCTGCACACTCTCGTGCTTTCCTTGCTTGGTATTGTATATCTTCGCAACAATCTCGCTGTCATCTCGAAGAAGTTTGAACTCCTCCTGGAAAGCTTTCTTCAATAACCTCCATGTAGCTTTCTATGCTTGATCCAATTTAGAGTACCAATCAATGGCACTCTCTCTAAGTGTTGTTGGAAATGCTTTTAGCCACTGGTCGGGATCATCCTGTCCACCGGCTATCCAGATAGTCTCACATGTCTTGCAATGCCGTACGGGATCTTCAGAGCCATTCCCCATGAACTTCGGCAACTTTTGCCGCTCCGGATGAGCCATCTTTCCCGGCTGACCTCCTTGTGTGTTGGACCCGATTAGACTGGTGGTTTCCTCGCTACGTCCTTGTGCGTCACTTGCACCCTTAGCCACGTACGAGTCACTCCCACGTCCTCCGTCAGCGTCCTCAACACCGTGGGTCTCCTCGGGTTCCCTCCGATACTCTCTCTGCCCTGGGGTCTTAAGCTCTGGTCTGTCACTCCTCAGTCGTTCGTCGTCCTCTGAGAGGGACAACTTTCGAAAGCGTCTGATGCTACTACTCAAATCATCTTTGTTCTCACAGGGGTCATATCTTCCCACGTGTGGAGTGCCGAAGGGGTCTCCGTCCCTTCCTTCTGTCAAACTTTGGTGCGCTCGTTCAATGGATATGTCTATTTTTGTCAAATTTTCATATGTTCTTTTAATGCTCTGATTTATTTCAGTTAAATCCTCATCCAATTCTTTACCGGTTTGTTTCAGTCTTCTTCGCCGGTTCTCTTGTTCTTGCAGCCTAAGTGATCGCCGAACCTTTTCCTCCTGAGTCTCGTTCCCGTCAGGTACTCGATTCTTGTCTTTGTTCAGCCGTACGAGCATTTATTAGTTGTTCAAGCGATCATTGCTGGTTACCAGAAGTACGGCGCCGGCTAGTGTCTCGTTGTTCCTCCTCACGTTTGGTTCTGTCTTCACAACGTTGTACGATTTGCTGCCTTCGGCGCTCTCGATCCTCTTCTTCTTGCAAGTCCTACAGGATAATGAAATGGCGGGCCAGTAACCTGGGCATGCGATTCAGGAGGTGATTCACCTCGTCGTTTACTTCCAACCGATCCCAGATGACTTCCTCAGGGATCTCCCGTATGTGGGATTCCCTACGCACGTGATCACGTAACGATATTTTCCACAAATTTACTAGATCTTCTGTTAATGAGTCTTCCCGTTCCTCATTAGCATTTACAGGTTCTTCCGCTGGTTGACCCATTACCCTGCCATGGCAGGTGATGCCCTAGTCCGTTCAGGCAATGGCGCCAAATGTTTGCCTACGAAATGTAATTCAAGTGCTACGTACTACTGGCAAACTAGTCATGTGCAGGACATAGAACAGAACAGTAAACTAGAAATATATCATGTTTGAACACCAGAAGCTTTATTCATTATCAGAAATATCATGTACAATCCCCGAGTATCAACAGTGCTTATCAATATAACCATCGGCACATAACTATCTCCTGACTACCACAGCAGACTACATATAACGTTCGGCGGTGGTTAGATAACCAACCGACACAACGTTTCATAACAACATTAACATTAATCGGGACTTGATTACCTGAAAGTACATGACATGTATTATTCTTACTAACTATAGTTTTATTAGCAATTGGCCGACTACGACCAAGGCCGACTACGACCGACTATGACAAAGTAAAGATATACTACTTACATGCAGAAGTGTTTTGGTTTCCAAGTTTCATTCAACATTTACATTGCATGCATTGTCAATTAACATATCATTGCAATAGCTTGCATATCAACAAACATTTGATAATTTCAACCACAATAACAAGAGAGATAGTTCACAATTAAATTCAGAATAAAAGGTAAATCTCAGACCTGTCACAGTCCATAAATGCACCTTCAGTCATAAAAAGAACAACATATGCCCAAACTCCTCACAAAGTGGGTAGTACAGGTGCTAACCAATCTCCAGCTGTTGCTTCACATTAAACAGTCATGTTACAAAGCCAATACACCACAAAAGTGCAGATCATAAACCCCTTAAGATGCAGGTTTGAACTCAGTCATGAAGACCCAACACACGGGAAATGGCACTGCTCCCTAGGAGGGGCTATTTGATCCAAAAATCAGATTCCAAACAAATACACCAAATGAATGGTCAAAATGAGGTGCCCAGCTATGAGGAATCCTTTGGACCGATACCAATACCCAGAATGATGTCTTTCCACACTGCGGAGATATGAACTGTTTGGTGCTTCCCAGCCACTAAGAAATAATAGTTTCCAGAATTCAGAAAACTCATATCAGACCTCAGAAAATGGATTAAACCAGCTCCAAACTCACTCCAAAAGTGGCACACCACACACCAAGCCAAAAACTCTAAAACCCAACCCAAAATATTGAACATATCTTCATCTCCTTCAAACCCAAATCACCAAACCAAACCAAAATCGCTGTCAACATCAAATCAAGAACACCAATCAGCTAGGGTGGATGTTTCACCACTGAAACCAACAACCAAGAGGGTTTTTGTCCTCAACCAGCAAAGGTGAACTCTCTGAGCTCATTCTTGCAGCATCTCCTTAAGTTGTCAAATCCAAGATATGCAAATGAGAGCCGCAAATGAGAATTTATAGAATGAGGGACAGATTAGGGCAACACTCATTTCATTTCCCTTCATTTCACCTATTTGAAATGACATGAAATTACCCCAATAGGGGCGTCCAACTTTCACCTCCAAAAATTTCACTTTTCAAAATTGATATTAAGCCCAAACTAGGCATCCCACCTTATGAGGCATAACATAAGCCTTACAAAATGATAAATAAAATCCCTTTTTGTAGTGTCCCCATTTTCGTGAGTATCAGTTTTCAGAGGATTTAGCCTATTTCTAACCCTTGTAGGCTAATGAGCATGGTTAGGGGGTCTCCTTGAGGCAGTTACCTAGTCAATGGATGGTTTCCTAGATTTAGTTGGATTGGAGAAATAAGGGAGATAATAATTAAATTAATTATTTGTAAGGTTATTAATTAAATAAATATTATAGTGACCTTATATTTAATTAATTTAATAAAATGACTTAAATAAAATATTATATCATAAAGTCACTAAAATAAAATAAAATTACTTTAATATTATTTTCTAGAAGCTTCTTGAAAATGGATTGAAAAAGTATAAAAGAAGATCAAGCCAAGCTTCTAATCATTCAAGAATTGTTATTTGCTTGATGTTATTGTTTGGTGAAGGAGCTAGCTAGGGTTTTTGCCAGTTTCAGCCATTGGGAACGAAAACTCTTATTGGTTATGCAATTTTGAGGTTGTGAAATATCAGCTGAATTATTGCTTCATCGTGGGCTTCACTTCAGAAGTTCAATTTGTACTTCATTGCAAATTTTGTGGCCTTTGGCCAAATTTGGAGATAGAGATTGCAAATCAGCTTGTTGAAGCTTTTTGGAGGAAATCGATTTGGGAAAGAGATTGGCAGATTGGTGGTGGTCTTTCAATCCTTCTGAAAGGACGTTTTTGCATCAAGAACACCTTGTTAGAGGGACAATTACAAGCTTTGCTGGTTTGAAATAAATCTGGGTTTGACATATGCTGGGCGCTCAAGGAAGTGGGACGATTTAGTGAAGAAGGCATACAAAAATTCCAATAAAATTCAAGAAGCATCGTTGCCCTCAAAGAATCATAGCGCTGCATTTTTGGGAGCTAAAAGGCTGCTTTTTCAAGAGGGTTGACTAGTTTGTGTTGGCAGCACTTTCATATCAGAACAAGGGCTGCATATGAAGAGGCACGATTTGGGCTTGAGAGAGATGTTTATGGACTGTTTGGTGGCTGCCACTTCTTCATCAACAATGGCACTTCTTGTATCCAGGTTCTTGAAATTTTTGCATACATATTAAAGCATATAGATTAGGGAGATTGCTGCCATCTTTACTCAGACTTAGAGATTGCATTGTAATGTTATTTTCAGTTCATAATGTCATTGTATCAGACCATAAGGGCGCTGCCATACATTAGTTGCATTGTAAAGCCAAGAGTCTTGGCCACTCATATCCATATCAGTATTGTATTGGCCTTGAATCAAATAAGGAGTTATAAGTTGCAGTCTTAGAGCTTGCATACAATATGTTTGACAAAATGTGTATTGGCTGTAGCTTTCATATTTCACTTCTAGTTCGCATAGCAAGTGTTTGATTAAATGCTATATGTTGTAGATGAGCACTTCAGTCATTAGAATGCATGATAAATGTTTGACATAATTCCTTATTGCTGTAGATGCACATTAGTTTGCATGCCAAGTGTTTGATGAAATGTTAGTTGGCTGTAGGTGCACAATTTTCATGTAAAGATCATATATATGTATTCAAAAAGACAAAAAGAATTGCATTTGCATTTTAGTTCTTTGCCTAGACATCTTAGGAATCATTTGAAAGCATTTAAATCACATTTGACATCATTTCAAGCAAGCATAATCAGACTGAAACACAGAAACAACAAGTAAAGAGGTTGTATGCAAAGTGTTTGATGATATTCCTTGATCCTCTAATCAACATTTTGAGGTCAGAATTGTCAAGGGATATTACACTTTTAGGCGCCACACAAGGAGAAACATTGGCCCTCTTTTACAAACGTCACCTTACTAGGCCAAGGGGTACACTTCATGAACCCATGCCACCCCTCACTTAAGTTAAAATAACAACTTTATAAACTTAAGTGGCAAATAAACAAATATTAATTCCAATCACTGAGAGAACTCACCATTGCCAAAAATAAAAACTCTATACTATATTGTTGCCAAGATCAGGTGCCCAACATAGCACTTACTAAAAATAGCAAGTTGCTAAAAATAGTGTGTCCAAACTTCAAACTGACCCAAACTGAGATGCACTGAAACTTACTAAGAATAGTATGTTACTAAAAATAAACATTGCTAAAAATAGCAATTTTGCCCACTAAGGCCCAAAAAGAATCCAGAAAAACCCAAAAACGTTCACTGGTAATATCAATATACTCCTCTGAATAATCAGACATAGGTTCTGAAAGATAGCACCAACTGCCAAATAAGGAAACCCTAAAAAGGGGACATTACAATCCTTCCTTCCCAAAGATTGCTTGCCCTCAAGCAATGCCATCACAACTCCAAAAACAACAGACTGATTCACATTAAAACCAAGATCGATCCTAGGGTTCCACGTCAACCTAGGAGGTCTATAGCTCCATCTTCTCAAAGCATTGTCCTACTGGTCATCCATGCAAGAGACCTCTTGAAAACTACTGGTAAGAAGAGCAAGCAAATATCGCAAGCTCTCGGTCAACACTTTAAAGAATTGCTTTGTACAATCATGAACCTATGGCACCGTACAAGTGAATCTGAGAAAATTAATGCCAATCTTCTCAGTTTTATCTTCCTGCACTCCAACATCATGGTTATAGCTAGAAAATAACCTGCTGTTCAAATCATAAGTGCAAGGAGATGAATTAAAGTAACAACTGATTGGTGCCTGAAAACTTATCCAACACTGAACCTGGTTGGCTAAACTTGTCATCCCCTTCATCTGAAGCCATAAATCAATTATGTTCAAGGGTTGAATGGACTGAAAATGTATAAACCCGCAGCTATCCAAGTCTGAATGGGTAACTCATAATCTGATTTCTAAAAAACCAGCACCCAAAAGAAGAACAACTGCTGCAACATTGAAAACCTTCAGCCAAAATGAAATTTTTGATCGCCTCTGGGCTAGAAATGTCTCCCCAAGAGTCAACAACTCAATAATATACCAAATTTTGCACAAAATCTCTCTCCAATCCACTTGTATGAACACAAATGGACTCATAAGATGACTATAAAGAAACAGTAGCTTTCCAGTCACCCCTTTGATCTGGAACCTCCCATGGTATGCTTCTACCATCATCTTTAATTCCCATCAATCCATGCCTACGATCTTGGGCAAGGAAAATCTCCCCTAAAGTGGCTCCACCATGGCATGATTCATCAACTTGTGAGCCAAATCAAAAGAAAACTTGATAACATTTGAAGTCTCCACACATGGGCTCACCACTCCACCATCACCTAGATCAGCGTAGTAATCTTCTCCTTGCAATGAATCCACAAGGCTAACCCCCAAACTATAATGGTCCAATCCAACATGAACCGCCATAGGAAGCAAATCAATGCAAGATACATGTTCCTCTATCACATTGTCTTCATGCATCTCAAATAAAGGCTAAGTTACCGGAATTGGCCATTTGCCCTGCCGATTCCGGGTACGGGACGTATCAGTACTGATACGTGGTGGAATCCCTGCGGAAGCGGATAGGGTTTGGATTTTTCTACCAAAAAATGTTTCAACGATTTTCTCCTCGTTTTTTAGTGACGTGGCGTTTTTCCGACGCGTTCGAGGCATTTGGCAGGGAAATCGAAACCTTTTTTTGCTTTTCCGCGTGAAGAGCAAACGCCAAAAACCCTAAATCTTACATTCGTTCACTTGTCTCCGATTTTATTTGCAAAAACGACATCTTGTTTGCTTGCGAGCTGTGTGACCAGTTGCAGACGAATTTCGATGGCCATTGAAGACGAATTTCGGCAGCCATTCCATACGAACTTCAGTGGCCATTGTAGACTTGTTTCGGCACCATTGCAGGGAAAAATCCACGCGTTGCAGGGAGTCGACAAATGAGCAGCCGTGAAAAGTTCCAGGTAGTGTTCGCCCATTTTTTTTTCCTGAAAGATTAAACTTCAAACTTTATTATTTATGAAAGATTAAAAATTTAAAGATAGTCTCTATTCAGTATTTATTATTGTAAATTTATAAATTAAAATGGTATTAACTATTAAACATGTTACATATTATAATTTTATTATCATTTATAAATTATATATCGTAATATAATAGTATTTGAAATTGTGCATTTTACAGTTTAAATATATAATATATAATATTTTATTATTTTCTGTTTTAAATTTTGAATATTGTGCATTTTAATGTTTAAATATATAATATTTTATTATTTATTATTTTAATTTTTTTAATATTGTCTATTTTACAGTTTAAACTTCAATTTTAAAATTTTAAAATTTATTAATTCTTAATTTGTTATAAATTTATAATATAATAATAGACTAACACTAAATGTTAAATTATTTATTATTAATATATTATATTTAATTTTAATTTTATTATTCTAATAGACTATAATATATTATTTTATTGTAAAATATAACTATATCAAATTTTTATTTTAGTTTTAATTTTTTTAAATAATAAATTAATAATTTAATGAACAATATATTAAATGTTAATTTAAATAATTTTAATTTTTTCCAAAATGGTATATCAATTTATTATTTTTATTTATTTAAATATTTAACATTTATTGTCTAATAATTGATTAATTGTTTTTGAACTTGTAGCAGCATAATGGCAACCAGTTCTACTTCTGTTGGTGGACCTACCTTTAAAACTGACCCAAATTCACCTCTATGGAAATATGTACAAATGATACAACAAGTTAAAGGGGGAGGAACATTTGTTTGGATATGCAATCATTGTAAAGTTCAGTGTACTAGCTCATACAGTCGTGTGAGATTACATTTATGTGCCATTTCTCGACAAGGAATCTAAGTATGTGCAGGAGAAACTGGTAAAGGGTTACATCCTCACAAAGTAGCAGCATATATTAAAGAGGAAGAGGAAGCAGATGCAAGAGCTGGTCGTGCCACAAACCATCCTTTGTTGAGAGGAGAAGTGGAAGGGGATCAAAGAGGCCTCTTCCTTCTCCAACACATAGTGACTTTGATGATGTAGTAGAGAGCCACCCATTTTTGGGTAGAAGTGAAGATGATCCTGTTGGTGTGAAGAGAAGCAAGGGGCCATTAGAACAAGCATTTAAGCTTGAAGCTAGAGAGCTTGCAGATCAAGCCGTTGCAAGATGTCTATATGCAAACGGTTTGGCATTTAATGTTGTAAGATCACCATATTGGCAGGATATGTTGAGAAAGGCAAGTGACTGTCCACAAGGGTACATAGGGCCAGGTTATGAGAAGGTGCATACCACCTTACTAGCAAAGGAGGTAAAAGGCATAAACAATGCATTGGCTCCCATTAGAAATTCATGGAAAAAAACAGGGGTGTCAATTATTTCTGATGGATGGAAGGATGCCAAAAACCGGCCATTAATCAATGTGATTGTAGTGTGCCCTAAAGGGGCAATGTTTTTGAAAGCCGTGGATTGTGAAGGACAAGTGAAGGATGCACAATTTATTGCTAACATCCTTATACAGTGCATTCAGGATGTGGGTCCTGAAAATGTTATCCAAGTAATAACAGACAACGCAAAGAATTGTAGAGCTGCAGGTATGTTGATTGAGACACGATTTGAGCACATATTTTGGACACCTTGTGCTGTTCACTCTCTCAACCTCATGCTACAAAAGTTGGGTGCGAAAATAAATTGGATCAAACAAATGTATGCTGAAGCTAAAGAGATCCAAATGTTCATCACAAACCATCAAATGTCACAAGCCATTTTTAGATCATTTTCAGCATTGGAGTTGTTGAAGGTAATTGAAACACTTCAACTTTTAAATTTTACATTTCACTTTAGTAATTACTAATTTATTTTTTAAACTCAAGCATGTCTTCTTTATATTTTAATTTTAATTTTAAATTTTTGAAAAGGTTGCAGAAACTAGATTTGCATTGAACACAATTGTCTTGAGGCGACTTGTGAAGGTGCGGGGGGCACTTTCTAGCATGGTTATCAGTCAAAGTTGGTCCCTATGGAGGCAATCCAATACTGAAAGGGCAACAAATGTAAAACAGATGATCCTAGATGACACTTGGTGGGAACGAGTAGAATATCTTCTTAGATTCACTGAGCCCATCATGAGTATGATCCGTTTTACTGACATGGATAAGCCATGTTTGGGAGAGGTATATGATGGCATTGATTCAATGATCGAGCAAATGAAAATCATCATCAACGAAAAAGAGCAAGATCCTGAAGAAACTTTCTTCAAAGAGCTGCAAACAATTTGTGTTGAGTGGTGGAACAAAATGATCACCCCACTACATCTTGCATTTGCATTGACTCCCAAGTATTATAGTGATGAGATTCTTGCTTTGCCATCAAGAGTGCAACCATATTCAGACCTAGAAGTTGGTGTGGGGTGTAGGAAAGCACTTAGTAGACTCTTCTCTGATCAAGAAACAAAGTATTTAGTTAGAGCTGAGTTTGCTGATTTTGTATCTGGTGAAAATCAAAGTATTGGTGCTTCAATTGACAAGTATAGGATGGATGCTCATTCTTGGTGGTATGTCAATGGCTTTACAACACCACATCTCCAAGCTCTTGCAATCAAAGTTTTATCGCAAGTAAGTTACTTAGTTTTTATTGCACTTTCTAAATTTATATTGTTTACTATTTTAAAAATAATAAGATGGTTAACTTCGAATTTAAAGTTTGATTTACAACTTTATAATTATAAGTTCCTCCCACTTTGTTTCAATAGGTTGCTAGTTCCTCTTCAGCTGAGCGAAATTGGAGTACATACTCCTTTATGCACTCAGTGAAACGCAACCGATTGGCAGCAAGTAAGGCGACAGAGCTTGTTTATGTCCATTCCAACTTGCGCCTTCTTACTCATAAAAAGAATGAGTATAAGGAAGGAGGCACGAGGTTGTGGGATGTAGATCCAGAGTGAACTGATTTGGATTTTTCAGTTGCCACACAAACTTTACTTTCTGTGGACTTGGATACCCAACATGCTTGCAATGAGAGTGCTAGTGGGGCTGCATGTGGTCCTATTAATTTACCTAGATCATCTAATATCAATGATGATGCTGCTCTTAATCTTCCTAATGACCCATATGATGCCTATTGTTAATTGTATTGCTTTGTTTTAAATGTTGAACCAATGAACAATGAATTCAATATAATTATATACCTATCGTAACATTCAAGTTTTGAAAAATTGATATCAAATTAATTTAGTATAATGGTATTTCAGATTTGTTATATTTATGGTAGTTCTAAGTTTTGTTTAGCATATGCATGATATGTGATATTCTAAATTTACTTCTTGTTTTTACTTTTTAGGCTGCAAATATGTCTATATCTATGATTTTTATATGCTTTATGTACGGACGTACCCAAACATACCCACACCAAAAAATTTTTTTTTCCGTACCGGTGTACCATACCCATACCCACGTACCCGTACCCGATTCGACAACTTAGAATAAAGGATTAGAAAATGATAGCTCTACTTCCATATCAAATAGGGGATTATCACAAGTTTGGAAATTGTTTTCACCTTCTTGCTTGGGCCTTATTCCTTGATCATGATTGGATACTCCTTGCATTATCTTGCATGTGACAATCCTGGATCCCTCTTTGGACATTCCTCTCAACACCATTTTCCTATCACCATCCTGAAATTTCAGCTCCATGGATTTTAAGTTCAAGGTGATCTCCCCTAAGGAACGAAGCCACTGCATACCCAAAACAACATTTGTGCCTCCTGTATTTACCACATAAAAGTCATCATTTACTTTGTAGTAGTTCAACAGGATTCTCATTTGTGGAATCTTCCTTACACAAGACATTATGTGACCATTAGCAACCACGACTCTGAAACCTCCAAATTTCTTAGTTTTGAGCCCTCGTTGTGCTACAATGTCTTCATCAATGAAGTTATGCGTAGCACTTGTATCAAGAAGAGCAATAATTTGTTGTCCTTTTAACAACCTCTAAGTTTGAATGAATCACTTCTTTGAGGACTAGAGAGCCTAGCTAATATGCCACTACTTTCCTTCACTTTCCTAGACTCTTCTTTTGAACCCTCTTCTTCACTTTCCTCTTTTTCAGCTTGCTGGTCTGAATTTTCTGATTTTGATCCATCACTTGAATATGCCTCCAATTGATGATTCTTACCCTTTTCCAAACACACGTCCTAGGGCCCATGGTTCTTTGCATGTGAAACAAAGGTTCTTCTTCCTTTGCTCCTTTCTGTAGTCTTCTTCCACCATCTTTGAGGGTATTTCTTTGGGCTGAATCTTCTCTTCTGAATCTTCTCTTTGTTATCAAGCCTCTTGTCTCTATCATGCGGGTAGGTCTTAGGTGGAAATTTGTTCTTAGAAGTGGAAGACTCCATGTCTCTAGCTTTCTTGATGGCCTCTTGTAGAGAAGGTGGGTTGAACGCCTTAATCCATCCTCTCAAGGGATTGGATAACCCATCTATAGAGAGAACAATGAGCCTCCTCTCGGATATATACGTCACCAAGACCGACAACCTCTAAAAATTAGCAATATAAGCATCCATCAAACCACATAGTTTCAACTAAGCCAGCTCTTTAAAATGAAGTTTTGGATCTTTTTTATCGAATCTCTTTGAGTCTCTCAGTAAACTCTGCATAAGATGTGATCTATGCATGCCCCATCATAATCATCCCATGATGCCACCACTCATGTGCAACTCCATCTAGGTGTATGTAAGCATATTTTACGGATTATTCTTGAATGTAATGCCCCTTTTTCAGTCCTAAGCCTATTAGTGACCATTAGCCTATTTATGGAGTCCCGTAGGCTATTCGGAGGCGTTTCTAAGGATTCCAAGATTCTTGGGAATTCTTGCCAACACTTTTAGGGGGTATATGTAGAGGTTTGCCAAAGTGTTTTCTAGGTTTTTTGAGATCCTTAATGGGCAGTAATCGCTATATTTAGCAATGTCTATTTTTAGAACTTACTATTTTTTGTAAGTTTTAGTGCATCTTAGTTTGAGCTTATACGGAGTTTGGACACACTATTGTTAGTAAGTGCTATTTTGGGTACTTGGTTTTGGCAGCTGTGCAATGTAGGGTTTCCAGTTTTGGCAGTGTCTTGGCATTCTATTAGTCCTCAGGATGCTGGTGATGACTTTCATTGCATTTTTGGCCATTTGGGTGGTTCTCCGCATTTCTTGGAGAACACTGCTATTTTTAGTAAGTGCCTATTTGGGCACCTGGCATCTCTCCTCGCCATCAGAAGCTCCTTGGTGCAATTAGTTTCCGTTCCAGATGCCTCATTGATGCTTTTTGTTAAGTGGTTGGAAATATTTTAATATTCAGACTAAAGTCAAAGTAATGTTTAAATATTACTTTAGTGTTAAACATTATAAAGTGAAAAGGTTATTAAAGTTAATTTAAAAAAAAAAAGCAAAAAGTGTTTTTTCAAAAAAGCAGGGAAAAAAGCAAAAAGTGTTTTTTGAAAAATAGGGGAAAAGCAAAAAAGCATTTTTTTTCAAAAAAACAATGGAAAAGCAAAAAGAGTTTTTTCGAAAAAGCAGGGAAAAAGCTATAAAACGAGGCATGGGGTAGCTCATTGGATTATGTTGAAAATGATAATGTTATGCTGCCGAATTGCAACCTGAGAGTTCTTTCCTAAATCTTCAGAGGACGAAATCCCTCTCTAGGTTGTTGGTTTTGGATTTGGAAGACAATCCCTAGCCGGTTGGGTGTGATTGCATTCGGTAATCACCATTGGAGCTTATTGGTGATGGTTTGTTTTCAGTTTCGGTTACTTATGATGATTTCTAGCTATGTTTTGGTATGATAACTATTCTTGGAGTGTTTTTGGAGTGCTTCTCAGGAGTTTTATGCTTGCTGTCCGCACCATTCTAACCTAGGCCAACCCTACATTTTTGCTTGTGCTGATTGGAGGAGGGCATAACGTTTTGTGGGTATTGATGCATATGATTCCTCATCCTTGGGCGCTACCTTATGCCAAAGAGCAGATTTTTTAAGGAATGTATGGATTTTCCCTAGCTGGTCCCCTACCTTGCTGGGCCGTATAGTTTGTGTTGGAGTGGTTGTGTTGGTTATGAGGTTATTTACATCATGTTTGCTGCAACATTTGATCCTCATGATGGCACCTAGACTTCACTAGGCTGTTGTTGATGATTCTATGGTGTTTGGGGTTGGATTGGAGTGCATTGTATGGAGTTGTGACTTATTGTAGCTTGCTGGATGGTGTTTCAGACTGCTGCCCCTTCGTTATCAGACCTGCAACTTTATATTAGACCTGTAGCAGGAGTGTTTCAGACCTTCTTTTGTCCTTTGGGGGTCATTCTATTGAGGTATATTTGATATATGTTGTTGAGAAATACGTTATTTCATGTTGGGGTTCCATTTTGGGGTGTTGTGCCAAGATTTCCTTAGTATTTTCACTTTGTAGCAACAGTATATGACATTTTGGAAATTGATTGTAATGAGCTCATTGTAACACTGTTTGGTAGTAACATTGGTGATTTCCTCTTTGTTTATTGCTACTCACCCCATTGAACAAGTGGCGCTCCCGCTGAATAAGTGGTTGAGCTTTCTTTACTTTCATGTTATGCCTGTTGAATAAGCGGATGAGTTTCCTTTACTTTCATGTTATGCCCACTGAATAAGTGGAGGATCTTTCTTTGCTTGGTCAGCTTGCTGCCAACGCTTTATTTGCTAGTTGTTATTCCCGCTGAATAAGTGGAGGTTTCATTTCATGCTTTTGAGATTTCATACTCACCCTATTGAACAAGTGGTTTGCTTCAAAAGTACTTAATTGTAAGCCTTACCACCGTATACTCCCACCTTGCCCACATCAAGATTTGGTTGACCAAAAAGTGGAAGATATTTGTTTAGTTAGTTTTGATTATCACTCACCCCACTGATCAAGTGGATTCTTTTAATAAATGCAATGTACACCTTACCACCGTATGCTCTCACCTTCATGACATCAGGATTTGGGTGATTAGATAGTGGAAGGTAGCTTTATTTAGTTGATTATCATTGTTATTTTGGCTAACGCTAATGGGTAAAAAAATTAAGGGTGGGTTATTACATTCAGGCATGGGGTTTAGGTTGAAGTATGTGTCCACCTTTTGGACCCATGCTCTTGTTGAAGTCTTACTGGATCTGCCAAAATAAGAAAGGCTAAGTTTTCCAACTTTCCTCCGCAAGTCATTATGATGCTCACTATGGCCCCTATTGAGCATGTGCCTCATCCTGAGATCGATATAATCCTGAAGAGATATGTCATGTTGAAATCCTAGGCCTGCATCAATCCAATCCTATCTAAGCTGATCCTGCATTTCAATCAACGTGAGTTTTTGATTGGGTTATAGTTCCATTGTAGGTGGGAAAACAGGTATGACAGGTCTAGCTATGGCTGCTCTATGGTGCTGATTTGCTGCTCCACGCTGACCCAAATCATTTCCCTGTCCATTATTGCCTTTGTTGCCTCCATTGTTGACTCCCAAGCAATTCAACTCCTCAACCAACTGTGCGAGCCGCTGATTGGTTTCTTGGTGTCCCCTAACCACAACATGCAAGAGAGGCGTGATCCGATCTGGTTCAACATTTTCTCTATTTGCCCTTTCACACTATCACCCATATTTTCAAAGTTTGTTGATTTTGCTGAGTGGGTTTCAGATTGTTGCTCTTCCTTCTCTGAGGGTCAATGCTCTCACAAATCCTCCTCTCATTTCCTAAATTTTTCAAGATTTCTTTTTTCTCTATCATTGATACTCATAGAAGTTCAATACCTATTGGCTTCGGAAGGATTAATTGAGCTCTGATACTATTGTCATGAGCACCCTTGAATTTTTTTTCTTTTGTATTTGTTTTTAGAATAAGACGGGAAGATGCAAAAGTGTTTTGGTTTCCAAGTTTCATTCAACATTTACATTACATGCATTGTCAATTAACATATCATTGTAACAGCTTGCATATCAACAAACATTTGATAATTTCAACCACAATAACAAGAGAGATAGTTTGCAATTAAATTCAGAATAAGAGGTAAATCTCAGACCTGTCACAGTCCATAAATGCACCTTTTCAGTCATAAAAAGAACAACATATGTCCAAACTCCTCACAAAGACGCTAGTACAGGTGTTAACCAATCTCCAACTGTTGCTTCACATTGAATAGTCATATTACAATGCCAAGACACCACAAAAGTGCAGATCATAGACCCCTTAAGTTGCAGGTTTGAACTCAGTCATGAAGACCCAAAACATAGGAAATGACACTGCTCTCTAGGAGGGGTGATTTGATCCCTAAAATCAGATTCCAAACAAATACACCAAATGAATGGTCAAAATGGGGCGCCCAGCTATGAGGAATCCATTGGACCGATACCCAGAATGATGTCTTTTCACATTGCGGAGATATGAACTGTTATGTGCTTCCCAGCCACTGGGAAATAACAGTTTCCAGAATTTAGAAAACTCATATCAGACCTCATAAAATGGATTAAACCAGCTCCAAACTCACTCCAAAAGTGGCACACCACACACCAAGCTAAAAACTCTAAAACCCAACTCATAGAAGTTCAATACCCACTGGCTGGAAGGATTAATTTGAGCTTTGATACTACTGTAATGTACTCCCCTGAATTTTTTTGGAGCTGTTAACTAAATAAGTTGCCCCATAAACATCCACAATACCAAACTCAAACACTGTCACAGTGCTGCTATGATTTTGAAATGAGGAACATATTGACATAATATTTTGGCATATGAAATAGCATTTGATTACACAAGTAATTAAGCTGGTCACATTCATTAAAGGAGTCTCATTACATATAATAATCATACTCGAGAAAGGGATAATAACTACCTCAAATCAGAGATATCACTGTGTAGTTGACTATGTAAAGTTGTTCACAGAGCACCTTGGGAACAATGAAGGTATTGTCTGTAGCAGGTCTGATAATGAACCTTTGACTTGCTGTTACAGGAAGAACAGCCAAGAAGATTGCCCAACAAGTTTCCCAAGTGGATATCAATACACTTCCAAGTGCTAAAGATGAAAACACACCAAAACTTTAACCCGAAATCCTCCAAACTTCCCAGACAGTGATGAACAGGTCTGCAATGTTGTTCTGAGAGGTAGCAGCACTGTTAATGACTGTTACAAGTCTAAACAATGAGGTGAAACCTTCAATAATGCTCTCAATAACACACCACTGTCACCTCCAATGATCACCAAACGCTCAACACAACCTAACACTATTAAATCAACCTCAGAGAGCAAGAAGAAAGTGAGTTACAGGTTTGCTAAGGACTGATAGACAGTTGCAGGTCTGAAATGCCTTCATTATAGGGCTTGGCAACCATGAAAATCCATGAAATCCTCCTCCTTTCACACATATAGTACCTCCCAATGACCCAGATTTGCTCCACACCAACCCAACAAGCACCAAACAATTTCCAATGGCTTTGAAATGAACAGGGATTGGTTGGTCTTATATTTTCAGACCATACCCAGAACTGTATGGCTCAAATATGTGCACTCAACACTCCCAAAACAACTCTAAATTGTCACCAAACGCCAAACACTTCATAAAATACCATTGTGATTCCTAAGGTAGAATCACTTCGACCAGCTAGGGTGGATGTTTCACCACTAAAACCAGCAACCAAGAAGAGGGTTTTCGTCCTCAACCAACAAAGATGAACTCCCTGAGCTCATTCCAGCAGCATCTCCTTAAGTTGTCAAATCCAAGATATGCAAATGAGAGTCTCAAATGAGAATTTATAGAATGAGGGACAGATTAGGGCAGCACTCATTTCATTTCCCTCCATTTCAACTTTTTGAAATGACATGAAATTACCCCAGGAGGGGCGTCCAACTTTTGCCTCCAAAAATTTCACTTTTCAATTTAAAAAATAAAAATAAAAATTGACATTAAGCCCAAACTAGGCGTCCCACCTTATGAGGCATAACATTAGCCTTACAAAATGATATATAAACTCCCTTTTAGGCCCCACATAAGGAGAAACATTGACCCTCTTTTAAAAACGTCACCTTACTAGGCCAAGGGGTACACTTCAGGGAACCACACCCCCCCTCACTTAAGTTAAAATAACAACTTTATAAACTTAAGTGGCAAATAAACAAATATTAATTTTGATCCCTGAGAGAACTCACCATTGCCAAAAATAGAAACTCTGCACTACATTGCTGTCAAGATCAGGTGCCCAAAATAACACTTACTAAAAACAGTAAGTGTGTCCAAACTCCAAATTGGCCCAAACTGAGATGCATTGAAACTTACTAAAAATAGTAAGTTACTAAAAATAGACATTGCTAAAAATAGCAATTTTGTCCACCAAAGCTCAAAAAAACCCAAAAAACCCAAGAAAGTTCATTGGTAATATGAATATTCTCCTCTAAATATGCAGACACAGATTCCGAAAGATAGCACCAACTGCCAAATAAGGAAACCCTAAAAAGGTGTAATGTCCCCAAAAATTGGATGAAATGAATTAACTATTTAATATTTCCTAAGTCTTAATTACATTTAAGTGGGGGATATTAAATAATTAATAAATCAAGTTATAAAGTGACTTCATGAGATGTTCCTAAAGTGACTTGTGAAATATTTGGAATATTACTTTGTAAAAGTCACTAGTGTTTTGATTAATGAAAATTAAAAAAGTGACTTATGAAATAATTGAAATATTATTTTATAAAGTAAAAGGAGTCACTTTAATTTTATGAATGGGAAGCATACAAAAGAGAAGAAGAGGGAATCGTTTGTATCTTTTTGAAAAGTTATATCACCTCTTCACGGGAAGCTCTAGCTTTCTCTCCTAGGGTTTGGAGATATTGCTGGCCCAGTTTCGGGTGTGAAATAACACCTCCTAGCTTGGACGACTTCAGGATTCTGGAAAAACAATGACCCTCATGGCGTGAGTTTGATTTGGGACAGATGGAAATGAATTTCAACAAGTATTTCAGATTCTCGTGATTTTTATTCTCTAGAGTTTGGTGTCCATTATTGGATGATTTTGTGGTGAGATTTTAGTGCAAACGATGGCCTCTCTTGCAAAGAAACCCTAGGCGCGGTTAAGATAACTATTCTGAAGCATATTCAGATCGGGTTTTTGAAGAATCCTAGTAGTATTTAGCAAAACGCGATTTCTGGTCCAGACGCCTCTAGAGACACTCTTGTGCTGGACATGGTAATTTTTGTGAGTTGTGGAATGACCAATGAGGGATGCTGGTTGGGTGTCTCACCTTCTTGAAGCAACGAGTGTCCAAGTGAATGTATGTTAGCTGCTGCTCATGCTAGAAGACCCATGCTTTGGACGTCATCCTCATCTCCAGGCTGAAGTCAACTTATTATCTCAGGTTTGGGTATTAATTTCTGCCTTTTGAAGCTTCTTTGCTGGACTATAATCACTGTCCGTTTTGTGTTAATAGAACTGGGACTGGCTCTTTGTAATCACAGTCACCATAAACAGCAGACACCTTATGGCTGTATGTTACAATTTATACTGAGTTTCCTGTATTCCAGTGCAACGATAGACTTTTGGGATGATGCTAATGGGTATTGCTAATGATCTTAATGTAAGGGAAATGGGGGTTAGTAGGGTTTCTGAACAATACAAGGCTGAAGTTGATTTGGACTGTTAACCAGTGTGTTTCAGTTTTAAACTATGAAACTAATGCTTACCCGAAACAATGAAATCCAATGTTATGTGTTCTGAAATATTTAGTACTATTGTTGTGACATTATTTTTATATTGAACACTTATGGTTCATATTCATAGACTCAATATTGTATGGAAATGATTCTGCCAAACTTGACAAGATTGTATCAGTTGCACATCTCTTCAAAAAAAAAGAAAGAAGCATCTTACAATGTGTGACAAATTACCTAGCTGCTGAGCATGAGCTTTGTCAGATATTTCAGTCAACAGATAGCTGGAAAAATCAGAATGTAGAAGCCTAGTTAGCCAATTACACTCTTGACAAATCATTATCTGCACGCTACAATTTTACATGAGAAAAGTCCTAGCAACTACACTTATCAACTGATAGAATTGTTCAAGATAACTGTTGATGAAATTCCAAGCAGCAAAACAGAAATTGAGCCCAGATTAGTCAAGGACATTACAAAAGGGGACATTACACTACACTAGGGTATATTTTCATCTCTTGGGCATTATAGGACATGGGGTTAAGGTTTGTCTAGATATAAAAGATGTGAAGTTAGAGGTTAATAGATTACATATGGAGGTGGAAGCAAGTTCTAAGGGTGTGTGTTGTACCCCAAAATTTAAATTTTTATTACACTTAGATTTTTTGAAGAAATGAGTAAAAGTCTTGTCAAATCAGTCAAAAAGGTCAAAATTTGGGTGTGCAGGTGTTGCATGAGAGGTTAAAATGCTAAATTTTCAAAATCTGATGATCTGGGTCTGCTAAGAGCAGCTTAATCTACAAAACCCAGATCTCAGTTTTTCATCCCTAAATTTTAGGAAAATTGCTATTTTTAGAAATTTTCTAAAATTAGTAACATTTTCTGGGTTTCTCTCGAAACGGATACTGGCAAAATTTTCTAAAAATAGAAAATTTCTAAAAATAGAAAGTTGGTCCAACAGGGTCCGAACTGATTTTGATTGGCTCAAAATGCGTCCATATCAGGCTGGTGCAGTCAGAATCTTAAAATAATCAGTTTTGCCCTACTGGGTCTATTCTGCTTTTTAGAAGCATATCTAGAGCTCTAAGATCATCAATGGAGGTCATCCGACTGCTAGGCGTCAGTTTCAACACTTAAACTTCCAGCAGAGGGTGAAAAGATGAACATGCACGAGGAACGAGGAAGAAAGTTGAAAAGTCATGAAAATTTTCTAACACTGCTGAGTTTGGGCGCCCCTGTTGAAGAAAGGCGCCCTCCTTTTTAGGGCATCAAATGTCAGTTTTAGGGTTTCAAGCCTCCAGTCAAACTTCCTCACTTTTCTGTCAGTTTCGCAGTGGATTCAGCGGTGCAGTTATCAGATTACTCAGTCATCCGAAATTTAGCACCCAACGGGAGGTTTCAAACTGAAGTCAACGTGAAGAATTTGGAAAAGATTACAAAATTGACTAAGTGTTGGAAGAAGTGGGCGCCCTTGTTGAAGAAAGGCGCCCAACTTTTTGGAGGGGTAAATTCAACAGCCATGATCCAAAAGTATGCTCAATCTTTTCAGATTCTGCCCAACTTCACGATGCCTGTCTTCGTCAGCATTTTCAATTGGTCGTATTCCGACAAATTCAAATCAAAGACGAAGGTTCAGAGTGAAGGTTTCAAACTTGTAGTTGAAAATTATGAAAAATGGTTAAGTCAGGGAAGAATGGGCGCCCCAATTGAAGAAGGGCGCCCAAGTTTTCAAGGAGCTAAATGAATGAATTTGCAGGCAAGTGTCTAACGAAGTTTCTTCACGGTTGATCCGGCTTTCAAACGAGACATTCAGCACGTCAATTGGAGTTCGCAGTCACCAGATATGAGGAGCTGAACAGGGGGTCCGACAAAGGTTGAGAACCAAAATTCAGAAGCAAACACAAAAATCAAAAAATAAATCTAAGTCTGGGTAAAGTGGGCGCCCCCAGTCAAGAAGGGCGCCCAAACTTTTGGAAGCCTTAAACTCACTTTTGGGCAAAGTTCATTCTAGAAGACCCCTCTTCATTCTTCGTCAGCTTAGCGATGAGTATAACATCTAGTCAATCCGACGCCCGGAGCTCCAGATCCGACGAGATCGTCTGTAGAAGAGGATTTAATGAAGAAATTTGAAGATCAGAAAAATGGCTATCTCTGGGAGAAATGGGCGACCCTGGAAGGAAAAGGCTCCCATGAATTCGGAGGTCGAGATGAAGTCGTTCGCCAGAGATGCCTCCAAAACTTCTTTCTCAGTTTTAGTCAGGCTCCGCCGTGAAACCTTCAGCTCGCCTGTCGGATCAATCTGTCAACGGGAAATCAGAGGCAAAGTAGCACGTCAAAATGAGGGAAAGTTGAAAATGTTAAAATTTTGGCTAACACTGGAAGAAGTGGGCGCCCCAGGTGAAGAAAGGCGCCTAAATGTTCATGCCTTAGAGAATTTTTTTGAGATTTTCAAAAAATTTCAAAATGTGCAAGTGGAGAATGGCGTCCAAGTTCAAGAAAGCTCAGTTTTAGGGTTTTGGAAATAAAAGCAAAGAAAGCAAAACCTAATCCAAAGCCCTAAAGTCTATTTAACATCATTCTTTCATGTATTTTTCATTATTTTTGCAGGTAGCATCCAGAGGAGAAAGTTGGAGCAGCAAGTTTGAAGAAATTTTGTGGTTCAAGAATCCATCCTTGCTGGTTTTACATCAGATTTTTCAAACCAGCAAGCATAAACCCTTGCTTTTTCAAGCTTTTTGTTCCAGAAGATCAAATTTTTCAAGCAGAAGGCCAAAGCTTTCCTTTTTTCAGTCATCTGGGTCTTTTTGCCTTAATCTTCTGAAGAATTTTTCAAGAACTTCATCGAGTTGCAGCAAGTGCTTTTATTTTGCATGTCAGTGAAAACCTCAGTGCATTCAAATTTCAACCATTTGGGTCCTTTCCAATCTGTCTTGAAAACCCATATCGCCTTTTTTCAAGAAAGTTCAAAATCTAGGGTTGGCTGCTTTTTCGATCAAACGTCAGGGTTTTGCGATTCCAATCAACTGGGTCCATTTCTAATCTTGTTCGAACAAAACCCAGATTAGCTTTTGGGAAAAATTGAAGAAATTAGGGTTTGCTGCTTTTTGAGGCAAAATTCAAAATTTTCAAAAAGCGGACGATCAGGTTGTCTTGCATCGATATTAAGACAAAACCCATATCTCAGAAAAATTTCTCAAAAATTTGTCCGTTGGAGCACAAAAATCAGCATTCTAAAAATAGAAATTGTTCAAGACTTGTCGAACCGAGTTTCTGATCATTCTTCGAGTTTTCTGAAATGGAGTACACTCCTAATGTTTTCAAGTCCGAATCAGCTCTCTTTCACAATTATATCAAAACAACTGAGATGGACTTGCATCATGTCAAGCCGGTGTTCGATCTACATGCCTTGGAGAGAGCAGGCAACACTTCAATCAAGAACCTGGGACATTCTGGACTCCTCGCAGCAGCATCAATTCCTATATCAGTTCAGAGCCTTGAGTTCGTAATCGCTTGCATTAAGCATTACAACCCGGCTACTAGGGAGATCCAAGTCAGCAGACGGTAGATTGATTTGCAGTCTAAAGCCTGATATGGTCGAAAGGTGTTTTTCCATTCCCCCGTGGCCTGAAAGCATAACTCTTTCAAGGGATGAATGCGAAAGGATGTGGAATATGCATAAAGATAAATATAGCAAGAAGATTGCACAGAGATGGATGAAAGAAAAACATAAAACATTGCCCAAGAATGTCGGGCGAGGGGAGTTCAAGGATGAGGTTGCCATCATCATCACTTTGCTCAACAGGGTCACTGGCTCAGAAGATGCCACCAAGTTCCAACCTTGGATGTTTTATGCCATACCTCACATCATGAAGAAGACCGAATTCTATGATTGGCCTACTTTGATTAGTGACTGCCTACATCAGCAAATAACATAATACTTTAAGTTTCATGTATTCCACATGGTGTCATACCTAGTCTACCTGGTGGCCTATCAAGGTCAATTCAGAGGGTTGAACACCGAGGGATCGTTGAGCGTACAACACATATATAACTATTATCCCTTGTTGGAATTCACAAAGTCGTTGCACCACTACAAAAGGGTGAACGAGGCCTTCTTGATGTACATAGTGCGAGACTTAGGCAACGAATTGCACGTCCGCATCTCTTCAGTTGCCAGGGCAGCAATGGCGGAATGGGCGGATTGGTTTATACAGTTTCCTACCTTTATCTATCTCAGGGTCTATGGTTATTCAGGTGCCCCGCTCATGTTGCCAAGGTATCCGTCAGATGAGGTCATCTTTATGGAGTTTTTGAGGCAGGCTCACGGTATCCACACAGTCTTGAGGAATAGAAAGAAACCCTCTCTTCACTTTCCATTAGGGTTGGGTATTTATACATGCAGGACTGCTGCAGATGCCAGGACAATTGGAGAAGAGTTAGATAAATTCGGCGTCAAATCTTACAGCGAGAGACAATCATTTGATCCTCATGGTGTCTACGCTGGCTGATTGGACAAGAACTATAATCACATAGCCACTTGAAGATTTTTGGGCTAATTGTGCAGATGAGTTTGAAGTGCGAAGGCGTAGTTACAGCAGGCTAACTCTCCATCAGATGAAAGACTGCTTAAATGAAGATATAGAAGGGCTCTCTGATGATGACAAAGATGTGCTTCTCCCGATGTACACTAAGAAACGAATAGAGGATCAGCCCTTACCACAAGTTAATTGGGCAAACAAGGAATCTCTTTCAGTTGAAGACAGAACAAGACAAGTCATTGAGCATAGTAAGGTTTTCTTAGTGCTTAAAAGGAAGAACTCCATTCCAGTAGCAGAGCCGCCGAGGATAATTCCTTCTTCTTCCAGAGCACAGTCAAAGGGAAAGGGTAAAATTCAGTCTCAAGATGGCATCAAAGGTTGTAGATCAAATAAAAATGTAAAAAGGTTGGATTTCTCAGGCATAGTCATACAGGAGCAGCCTACAGTTGATTCAGAAGTTCCTCCTGACGAGCCCGTACCTCAGAATGAAGCAGAGGAGCCACCTTCAACACATGTTTCTGTACCTTTAACAGATTCTTCACCAATTCACATTGATCTTGATATCGAAGATGATGAAGAGATTGCAGCAGTACCTTCTGAGGAAGTTAGTAAAGATACTACTGTGTCTTGGCTTGAGAACTCCTTAGGAAGGGTTAGGAGAAGGCCTTCATATCAAGTGAGTGTTGATGATCTCGATAATATCTATTAGGAACCTCCTAAGAAGAAGGCAAAGAAGCAAGTTCACTTTGATAGGAATCCTGATAACGAGATAGTCATAGAGACTGCAGTGCCCCCAGAAGATAAGAATAGGGATGAGGTAAATATGGATGATTTCGTCATGGTCAAGACTAATCTCGGTAGAAATACCAAACATGCAGATTTGAGTCTCTTCAAAGTTGTATTCGAAAACCTTCAAGAAAGAGTGCTTAAAGATGGAGAAGACAAGGCAGCCCTCAAGGCTGAAAATCAGCAGCTCAGGCTTTTCATTTCTAACCTTGTTCGTGGTTCTTCACAAACAACCTAGTTGCTGCCCCAGATCTTGGAGACACCAGCTGATCACCATTAGTTAAGAAAGAGGCTCAGGAGTGGATCGAGAGCTTCATTGTCAGAGGAAGGGAGATCTTGGCACAGATGTTCCAGTTAAGGGAAGGCGCTCATAAGCTACGTCAAGGTATCCAAGGATTTGAACAGACACTGGCTGAAGTAAAACCGAGACATGAGATTATCATTGCTGATTTAGACACGGCTTACAGTTCAGCAGTTTCAAGAGAACACAAAAAACAAATCGTTGCCTGGAGGGAGCGTCACGTTTTCAAAGTTAAAACTTATGAGAGGATATCTGAGGAATTCATCGTCTATAGACAAAGGGTGGTTGAAGCCCTTCTTTTTATCAGCGAGTTCGTCATAGAGATCCCTTCTCAATATAGTCTTGAAGATGGTTCCTACGTCGGGCTTGAGGAGGTGCAAAATCAGTTCCAGAGTGTTGTTCACAATTGCAGTCCAGTTGGCGGAAGGATAGGCCATATTTCAGTGATGTCAGCAAAGTTCGATAAAGCGGCCAATGAGGTCGAAGATTTCCTGAGATCTATTGCGATCAAGATATTCTTGAAAAGCTTGCTTATCGTTGATGGCATAGATGCACCGAACCGGACACAATCTCTAACTTCCTAGCGGATGTGATCGAGCTTTTAAAGCAACTTTCTTCTAGAAGCTTTCTTTCCTCTTTCTTTCTATTCTTGGAATAATCCTTATCCATTCTTTGAGGATAGAAAGAAGATAAGATGTAATAGTTGGCGCTTTCCCGCTTTTTCTGCTTTGTAGGGTTTTATCTTTCTAGATTTAGTAATAAAGCTTGCTTGCTGAGCAAGCCCTAGATTGTGAAAGCAAGGAGATTTTAGGGTTCCCTACTCCTCTACTTCTCTATAATAAGAGCCTTTGCTCATTTAGTTTTAACTGCTAGTGAGAACAAAAACGAGCCTATTGTGCCTTCTATTTGTTGCTCAAGTATTGTTCATTTGTGTTGTGATAAAAATTGTTGAGCCTCTTTAGCCAACAAGGAGTTAGTGTGATTGCTGTTTTCTATTGTGTTAAGAATAAGTTTGCAAGCCTCTTTAGCTGCAATTTCTTGTTCAAGGCATGTTAGAAGTGAGCTTTGTTTCAGAGATTTGAGTAATAAAAATCATGAGCCTCTTTTGCCTTGGTCCAAAATCTCAGATTTCGTTATCTATGTTCTACTTTTATGATCTTTATTTCAGCTTGCAGTGAAGTGTGTAGGTGTTCGTTGAAAGAGAGATTATTGAAGTATTTTTGTCAAAAAATCTACCTTGTTAATTTCTAACTTCTCTTGCTCTGCTATTACTTGAGAGGTTAGGAACGTCTTTAGTTTAACTTAGTCGTAGTTGAACTTCTTATCAGAAAATCTCAGCTGCGGCGTTTAAAAACCTTGTGCTCTAAGCTGATCAAAAAGATAGGCAACTTAGTTTTAGTTTACTTTCTTTCAAACACCATCAGCAAGAGGGAGCTTCCCCTCCTAATTTGAAGAGCAGTTCATCTGTGCATAGCTGTCCGTTTTCAAATCCGCATTCCAGAGGTGCGAATTTAAACGCCAACAGTGTGTTGATGCTAGTGTAGTCTACACAATCAACTATGTCATCCATGGGCATTAGTGGTAGTGGTGATGTTTCCACAAGATTAAAGAGAAAAACTAGTGGTAGTGAGTGGCTAGGAACAATTACAGGTATGTTCAATATGTAACCACAGGATGTGGTAGAGTCTTTCATTGCCAATTTTTTCTATGTGCCATCCCATAATATTTGGCATGTTCTCCTTATGTCGAACAAATGTTCAAAGATGTAACTTTTGTTGGTCCATCATTTACCCTATTAGAGAACGTAAACTACACACTACCCTGCTTGATAAAGAATATTCTAAGGTGAATTTGGTGATGGAGGGCACAAGACAAACATAGATTAGGACGGGTTGCTCTATTGTCATGGATGGATGGATCAATATTAGACATTAGCCACTCATCAACATCATAGTCACATATGCAATTGACTCTTATTTACTTAGAGTTGTTGATTGTTTAGAGAAGCGCAAGGATGTAGACCTCCAATTTTAGATTTTGAGAGAGGCCATAGAGGAGGTTGGGATCTCAAATGTTGTATAGGTGGAGGGTGTTTACAAGCACATCATTTGGACTCTATGTTGTGTTTGTGCATTGAAAAACACATTGAAAGACATAGGGAAGATAGATTGGGTGAAGCAAGCGGTGGTAGAAGCTAGAAATATTCAAATGTTCATTTGCAACCACCACAACTCACTTTCTCTTTTTAAGAATTTTTGAGGAAGAAATTCCTCAAACTTGTGAAGATTAGATATGCTAGTTATTTCATTTTTCTAGAGAGGATGCTTAAGGTACACGAGGCTTTACAATTGATGATGGTTAATCTAGAGTGGGGTAGATGGCCTAATGCAAGCATTGTTGAAAGAAAATGTGTTAAACAAAAGATCCTTGATGATGGTTGGTAGTCCATTGTGAATTAAAATAATTTTGCATTTTTATTAATTTATTGATTTATTAATGTTCATAATTTGATAATCTTATTCATTTTTGTATTAGCATTTGCTTTGTCATTTTAGTCTTAAACTTTTTTTTTTTTGAAATTTTGTTTGTAGATATGTTTGCTCTTTCATCCTACTTGTAGATGTCACTAAATATGATGATATGGACTCTCCTAGTCTTGGAGAGATTTATGAGACATTTGACAACATGTTTGGGTAGATGAAGCAAGCAATTTGGGATAGGGATCCTAATTTGGAATTACATGAGCAACATATCAAGTCTATTGTGATGCGGTGGTGGAACAATATGAACACCTTGCTTCATATGATAGTCTTTGCGCTAAATCCCAAATAAGATGCACCAAAGTCTAGGAGGATGTCTACTTGTGATGATGAAGAGGTGAAAGAAGGGTTAATGAAGGCCTTTCAAAAGATGTATTCAAGTGAGAAGTTAACTTTACTTTGCACACAATGGCTTGTCTTTAATAATCTTTGTGGTCCAACATTTAGCAAACCAAAGGCGAAGACAAATAGAGCTACATTAACTCAAATTGACCCTATTGGATGGTGAATATGGGATGGCAAGGATACACCAAAGCTGAAGATGCTTGCCATTTGCCTCTTTTCACAAGTTGCTACTTCCTTTGTTGCAGAGAGGAATTAGTCCACATATAGCTTCATCCACTCTATCAATATGAATAGATTTACCTCTAGACAAACAAAGAAGTTAGTGGTTGTGCATATTGCCTTGCAACTTCAAAATCATTAGAATCTAGCTTTACAGTGAGATGCTGATTTTGAAGACGCTACATAGATGGATTAGGAGGCACAAGAGGGATTGGTTGGGGTTTGATTGGATGAGGTAGTCCCTCATAGTGGTAGTGACTTAGAGTTAGACTCCGATTTAGATGTAGTGTTAGTAGATGACAATTAGGGGCAGCAGCATATTTTCTATGTTTTTCGTCATTTTGTAGTTGAAACTTGCAGCCCTTGGGCATTTTGTTGTATTTTTAAAATTTTGTATAATATATATGCACCTTGATAGTGAAAGCAATTAAATTTTGTTCATTTGTTTGTCGACTCTCATGCGAAATTGCAATTCAATTCTAATGTTATGCAATAAGGATCTATATTGTATATGATGAATGCCTTATCAATGTTATCATTTTAATATTTGAAATTTCCCTATATTTTTTTAAAAAATCCTATTTTTTTTAATAGTCGTCCCCAAAAATGTCCTCCAAAAAGTCCATCCCTAAAACGTATCCCTTGCCATCCCCATCCCATAAACTTGGTGTAACATAGTTGTTTTCTTAAGTAAACATAGAGGGAACAACCAATCATTCAAGTTAATTGGAAAGCTAAAGATTCGGGTTGGTGAATCAGTTATGGATGAGATTGGTATTAGAGCAATTGTGTTCCTAGGTTTTTGTGTTTATGAAAACTAATGCAAGAGGAGAGGTGATTTTCTTTCTTGGCAACAATGAGGAGATGAGAAATTAACATCCCCAAGCTAATGAGATGGAGCAACCCTATACCAACTAAACACCTACAACTCCATCTCCATTCAAAGTAGAAGTTGAGATTAAAAACTTGCCAAATGAAGGTAATGTCAATGCTTAGAAACTTAACCATTGTTGTCTCAACTTAAGATGTGTTTAAGTTTACATAAAAATTGTTAAATGAGCTTGATTTGGTTACATAAGATCGTGAGTAATCATGAGTTACTTGTCCAAATTCTTTGCTTTGTGAGTAATCATGAGTTGGAAAGCTTTTAATCAAGTTTTTGAACTATGAGAGTGGCAACAGGATAATAGTGTCTCCAGTTCTAAGACTCTTGAGAGTTCTTTTGTAGGTGAAACTTCCAACATTTTAAGTTTGATGCAATTCCCAATTGAGACAATGAACGAGCGAGAGGATAGATTACAAGTGTGGAAAAGTGAATCAATTGGTGATGTATGATAGTGCCCAATTGTACTTAGTTGAGGCTACTCTATGCCACTTGTAAATGTTCTCATATCAGTATAGGGAAGAGGAGAATATCGATTGTGAGTTTATACTCCTACATCTCTTCGTATTGACTTGAATAATGAAGGGAAGAAGAGGAAGATGCGCAATTGACACTTCCAGTCATTTTTCCCCACCTTGGGGTTTTAGAATTAAAATCATTGTTTTAATGTTGTTTATTTCCTTATCACTATCAAATCATTCATACGTTTATATTTTTGGTGACAACAAGAGGGTTTTGCTTTTACAGTTTACTGTTTGTACATCCAAGGGTCTTTATTTCCAGGAATGAAAATTAAACTTATTCATAACACATACTTTATTTGTCTTTTGTTTTAATAATATTTACTCTTGCTCTTTTGAGAAGGAATTCCTCTTTGTTATAGTAATTCATCAAAGTCTTAAGAAAAACGTTTCTCCATATGGTTATATATTATTCAAATGGGAATCTATTTGATAATTTTTTATTTATTTTTCCAATTAATCAGTCAGTCATTCTCCTGTGATGCTTTGCTGCATCATTCCGTCTTCTTTGCATGAACCAATAGAAAAGTAAGGGATCAGCTTAATCACAAGGCCTTTGTACCAAGAGAAAGTGGAGAAGTCAACCTGCATGAATCAGGTAAACCTAGAACATTTGTGATAACTATGCATGCATATTACCCATACACTACTTTCCAATCAGAATGAGATTTTGTAAATAAAACAGAATAGCCTTCTAATAAACCCAATATTGAAATCTATGTTAAAAAAAAAAGTGGAATTATAAGTTAAATAAAGTGTCCCTATGATATACCAATTTAAGCTTTAAGTTTTCCTTTTTAAGGTTATGAAAAAGTTATGTTGCCGGGTATGAAAGACCTGGCCTCTATGCCTTGGGTCTGCTGTGTCTGGGCCCTGGTGGCCCCTAGGCACTGAGACTTACCTGGGCCACCCAGGGCACACTCAGGGCATACCCGGGCATGCCAAAAAGTATTTGAGGATTCTTATCCAACGTTTCAACTGTGAAATGTGCCCCAGTCGCTACCCAGAGATAAGGTTGACACATCTTATTTAAACACTGATTCACTCACTTCATTCCCAGCAATTCAGGGGAGAGAGATTCTTTTGGATCCATCTTTAGGTGTCTTAAGGAAAACGTATCAAGCAATTCCCAATCACTCAACTAAGATAAGTGTGGGCATGTCGGCACCTTTGTTAGCAGTTGCTCATAGGCTCTCCTATAGTTCATGTTAGGTTGTTTGTCTCCTTGATTTCAAGGCAAGGAAGCTAGGGTCAGCCTCAAAATCAAATGTTCGATGAATCATGACCCTGTTCTTCCCTATCTGAAACTATCATCTTGGCTGTTTTTACTCGATTCAAAATCATCGACACTGATTGAGTTATTTATTCCAAGTCATATAAATATCCAAAAAGATTTATTCCAACCTATAACAAATTTGATGAAGTATATAATTTCATGGTCCATTGCCTCAAGGGGTTCAAGTATAGTTTAGATATTTATGTGAGAAGTCATCCAAGAGTCATGTAATACATTCAATATTATTGTTATATATATTATGGCCAAATTTACCAAATTTGTGGGGAAAAATTTGGTGAACCAACCTGAACCAATAACATAGTCAAAAAGTAAAAGATTTGGTATTTTAAATTTGTTGCAGTTGGAAAATCAACACATATACCCTGTTGGAAATTATATAATGGTTATGCATTTTGTTTCTAAAGAAATTATAAATTATATTTATATATATATATATATATATATATATAGAGAGAGAGAGAGAGAGAGAGAGAGAGAGAGAGAGCCCAGACATAGTGTACCAAACATGGGTAAAAAGTCTGGATTTCCAGACTGGATATACCATACGTAGACCGAGAAGATTGGATCACAAGACTTGCACTGGTGAAACTGAAACCCAAACCCAAACAGGCAACATAGTCAAAAGGTAAAGGATTTGGTGTTTTGGATTTGTTACAGTTAGAAAATCAACACATGTACCCTGTTGGAAATTATATGCATGGTTATGCATTTTTTTTGAGAGAAATTAAAAAGATAAATATTCATCTGATTTAGTTTTATTTGTGCTAATGTTCAGACAGGGGTTTTGAGTAAGTGCCCACTATGCCTCAGTCCCCGCCAAAGTCCTACAGCTACACCATGTGGTCACGTCTTTTGTTGGTATGCAATCTGCAATTATTTTAAATATGATAATATCTATCAAATGATTATTGTTTTCTATTTTGTTGACAACACCAACATTGTTGCAATTATATACAGCAATTCCTATACATAAAGTTGTATCTAACCTCACACACCACCCTCATCTGTTATGTGCTTGGACAGGAATTGCGTTACTGAATGGTGTAACGAGAAGCCAGAATGCCCTCTCTGTCGTTCTTCTGTGTCACATTCTGATTTGGTGTGCATATATCATGCAGACTTCTAGACCTTTAAGGACTAGAGAGAAAATTGAATCCTGCAGTTGTAAATGGAGTAAAATCTCTAATCTGAAGCTGGCAGCAAAGTTTATTTCCAATCCTTGATATTGGATATACCTTGTGGGTCTTATCTTCCCTCATTTCTTTGTATATAATTTACATTCTTCCATGGATTTTTTTTTTCCAGATACTCAAAATCATTTCCTCTTAACATTACGTTAATTGATAGAATAAAGGTAACTTGTTCAAGGAGTTTGAGATTCCATAGAATGACTCAGATTTTGAAATATAGTTCCGATATAAGCTGAGGTTGCTTGTTTATAATAATAAAGGAAACTTGGGTAGTTTATTCATTATTGACATTGCAGATAATTAAACCATAAAAGTGAGCCAAAAAAAAGAGTATGGGAACATATCTCTTGGGAAATGAAGCTTTGAGGGAGATATTGATCTGTACTATATAGGTTTCATGACCTTTTTTTAATTGGAATTGGGTTTCGATTTTTTATTAATAAAATAAGACATCGGGTAAATGCATTGTTTCCATTTAAAGATGTTAGTTTTATGATCAGATTAGAGCACAGAAAATTAGTTCAAAATTCAACACAAGAACACAGCAGATACCTTGGAAAAACCCTCCACTTGAGGGAGAAAAACCCAGCAACAATATATCACTTATATATTGAATCACAACAATAATTGTCTCCTTACAAGAGGCCGATATGAAGGCCAAAATATAAGCACCAAATATGATGCAACACAGAAATACAATGAGGCAGTTCACTGATAATGAACTACAGCCTTCAACAATGTCGATCTGCTCTTATGGATGAACTCACACTTGAGATGAATGAGAATGGAATGAATCGATGATGAAACAATGAGATATCACCAAGTATATATACAATGTGATGGAGGAAGACGTGACCTTTCAAAAGCAACAAGTTGGCCACCAAAGAATGTCTCTTGAAAATCACATCCCAAAGAAGCATGAGGTCGGCCTCATTAAATCGTGCCTCTTCATAATTAAATATAATTAATATCGATCATGCCTCTTCATCAAAGCGACGACTCTATAAATTAAATAGCTTTTGCTATTATTTAATTTATCAAATCGGCTGGAAGTAGTGACCGACGCTACATGAACATCAACACTCCCTCTCAGCTAGGGAGAATATTTCTAGCTGCACAAGACATATCACCTCATCATGATGTCTACCACAATGGCTACATCCATATGTGGAAAGGAAAGATATCACCTCATTGTGATATCAGATATCACCTCATCGTGATATCAACTATCATGGCTACACCCATGTATGGTATGTACAAGTGTTCATCACTTAACATGATGTTGTCACCTCATCGTGACGTTCACCATGGCTCTCCCAGAGGGTGAAACACAAGTTCAAGAAAATCATCACAGATTCTCTCACTTGATGTTGTCATGGAGTCACACACAAGACATCCACCATGGCTCTCCTAGAGGGTGGAAACAAGGGCTCTCACCTCAAATCTCAAAAGAGAAATGCATTAACAAGGACTTGCACCTCAAATCTCTCTCAAAGAGAAATGCATTATTGAAGATCACTGATATTGAGACTCCTCAGCTAGGGCTTGATTCTCTACCATACCAATCTTGTCTTGAAAGTACACAAACTTTATCCTGGAGAGAGGCTTGGTGAGAATATCTGCTATTTGCTCATCAGTGCTGATATACTTCAATTGGATTGCTTTTCTCAATACCATATCTTTGATATAATGGTATTTGATCTCAACATGCTTGATTCTATCATGAAACACATGATTGATAGAAAGCTTCACACAACTCTGGTTATCACAATGAATGATAGTAGGCTCCATTGATTTCCCAAACAATCCTACAAGGAGCTTCCGAAGCCACACTGCTTCCCGAGTTGCCACACAAGTTGCAATATACTCTGCCTCTGCTGTACTCAATGCTACAAATGATTGCTTCTTGTTGCACCAAGTCATCATCGCAAACCCCAAACTGAAGCAACATCCAGAGGTGCTCTTCTGATTAGTGACACACCCTGCCTAATCAGAATCAGTATAGCCATGCAACTTCAAATCCACACTTGAAGAATATCTTAGCCCATATCCAACTGTGCCACGCAAGTATGTCAAGATATGTTTTGCTGCAACAAGATGTATCTGCCTTGGTTCACACATGAACTGACTGAGTGCACTCACTGCATAGCAGATATCCGATCTAGTGTTGACTAGATACATCAATGATCCAATCAACTGCCTGTACATCGTGGGATCCACCAGATCTGAACTGGATGCAACCTCCTTCAACTTATGTAAGTTGGTCTCCATAGGTGTAGACATGGATTTGCAATACATCATACCAAACCTCTTCAAAATGTCAATGGTATACTTCCTTTGACTTAGAATCATCTCATCTAGCTTCTGCCAAACTTCTAAGCCAAGGAAGTAATGCATGAGACCAAAATCCTTCATTTCAAATTCAGAAGCCAACTCCTTGCATTTGATAATGAGGTGTTCTTCGCCAGTAAGAATCAGATCATCAACATACAAAACCAAAATCAATGCTTCACCATCAACTACCTTGAAATACAGATTTGAGTCAGCATCGTTTTTGGAGAAGCCCAAGCTTAACAGGTAATGATAATCCTTTCGTACCATGTACGAGGAGCTTGCTTAAGACCATACAAGGCCTTCTTCAGCTTGCAAACATGAGACTCCTTCCCATGTACCTCAAATCCATCAAGTTGCTCAATATAAACTTCTTCCTCAATTACACCATTCAAAAACGCTGTCTTCACATCCATCTGATGAATCTTCCATCCTCTAGATGTAGCAATGGAAATGATGGTCCTGACAGAAGTATAGCGAGCAACTGGAGCGAATGTTTCTTCATAGTCAACTCCCTCTTTTTGTGAGAACCCTCTGGCCATGAATCTTGCCTTGTACTTCTCAATACTCCCATCATCCGCATGTTTGATCTTGAAGAGCCATTTAGAAGATACCACATATTTGCCTTAGGGTCTAGGAACAATATCCCAAACATCATTCTTGAGAATAGACTGATACTCTTTTGTCATAACATCTCTCCAAACCTATTGACTAGAAGCTTCTTTAACATTGGAAGGCTCAGACTCAATAATCTAATTCATCAAAGCAACATAACTGGAGAACTTATGAGGTCTCTTACTTTCGCTGAAGGTTCCTCTTGGTGCTACAAACCTTTCTACCTCCTGCATTGTTTGCCTAGCCTAGAGAGGTCTTTTTCTTCCAATCACAATATCTGTAGGTCCATCAGTAGGTTCCAAGGGCTCAACTGGTTCATCATCTTCTTATGGTTCAGGATCCTCCTTTTGAATCTCAGGAGCATGGTCAACTTCCATATCCTAAGGAGACTCTCATTATCAATCTCCATATGAGTGCCCTTGGATCTTTTGAATGCAACATCTTCTTCAAATGTGACATCTCTACTGATCTCAATCAACTTCTGACTTGGAATGTATATTATGTAGGCTTTTGATGTCTCACTATAACCTACAAATATCCCCTTCTTCCTAGAAGGCTCCAACTTCGTTCTCTTTTCCTTCGGTACATGAACATACACTGGACATCTAGAAATCCCCAAATGACTCACTTCTGGCTTCTTCCCAGTAAAAGCTTCTTCAGGAGTCATGTTCTCCAAGATTCGGTGAGGACTTCTATTCTAAACATAGACTGTTGTCCTAGATGCTTCTGCCCAAAGGAAGGTTTGCAGATCTTGGTCATGAATCATGGCTTTGGCTGCTTCCACGATCGATCTGTTCTTCCTCTCTGCAACACTGTTCTGTTGAGAATTATAAGGGACACAAAACTCCCTCTTAATCCCAGCTTCAATGCAAAAGTTTCGAAAGTTGCCAGAAGTGTACTCTCCTCCATTGTCGGATCTCAGGACTTTGATTTTCTTCCTGGATAGGTTTTCTACCTGAGCCTTGAATTCCTTGAACCTTTCTAATACCTCAGATTCTTTAGATTTCAAGAAATAAATCCAAGTTTTTCTAGAGTAGTCATCAATATAAAGAATGTAATACAAGAAACCACTCGAAGAAGCAACATACATAGGACCACATAAATCAAAATGAATAAGATCTAGGATACATTTGGATCTACTTTCTCTACTATGAAATGGACCTTTTGTATTCTTACCCAAAGCGCAGCCTTTGCAAGTACCTTTGTGCTCCTGGTTGAACTTCAGAAGGCCCGTGACCATCTTCTCCATGATAGGTAGAGCTCAGAAGTGAAGGTGAGCCAATCTTCGATGCCAAAGTTCACATGAGCTTGAAGAATCATGTACTAGTGCATGAAGTGGATGAGTGCATAGCCTGTAGAGGCTCTCATGTCTAACTCCAATCACTCGAGTAGTCTTGAAGTTGGAATTCTTCGTCCACACGAGAACTTTGCCTTTAGAGAATGCAACTTGGTAACCCTTGTCTTCCAAGGCTGAAATGGAAACAAGGTTTCGCTTGATGCCTGGAACATATAGAACATCACACAACTGTAGGGAAATGCCAGAATCCAAGTGGAGAGTGGAGGTCCCAATTCCTTTCACTGAGTAACTAGCATCATCTCCAATAATGACTTGTTCACTAGAATCTCTCTCCACGAAATTAGTTAGATGCTCCCTAAATCCAGTGATGTGGTGAGAGGCACCACTATCAATCAACCAAGTGTTGGTTTCAGTAGGTACATTGCTTGACAATGCCGAATAGAACAAGTATTCACATGAGTCCTTCTGTGGAGAGACTTCATCAACATCTGCAACGGTGGCCTGCTGCTCAGGCCTGGTTGGACAATCCTTAGCAAAGTGACCATACTTGTCACATCTAAAGAATTGGACTTTGGAGAGGTCCCTCTTCTTCTTGAATGCGAGAGCACCATCAGTTCCTTTATCTCTATTCCTCTTGAAATATCCTTTCTTCCCATCTTTGCCTTTCTTCTTCGAGGATTGAGAGGCGAGAACATGGATGTCTTCATTAGTAGAGCTTTGACCAATTCCTCTAGCAGCCAATCTAGACTCTTGAATGCAATCCGCCCTCAATTGATCAAACTTGGGAAATTTTGATCTTGCACTAATACCTTGAATATAGGACTCCCAAGATGAAGGGAGACCATTAGGAGCAAGCATGGTCAAGTCTTTGTCATCAATCACATGACCAATTGTAGAGAGCTGATCTGTCAATTCCGAGATCTTCATGAAGTAAGCAATAACAATTTCTCCTTTCATGATCTTCACATGATGGAGTTGTTGCTTTAGTGCAAGTGCCAGACTTGTGTTGTTGATTTCGTACATCTCCTCCAAGGTTTTGAACATTTCTCTTGCCGTCTTCAACTTGGAGACAATAGGAACAATATGATCCTTCACGGAATCAACTAACATCTTCTTCACCTTGATATCTTTCTTCCTCCATTGAACCTTCTCTTCCTCATCCGTAGGCTCAAAGACTTTGCTCTCCACAAACTCAGCCAATTCATTTTCCTCCAAGGTGAGCATAATTCTGAATCTCCATGATGTGAAATTTGATGCTCCCTCGAGTCTATCCTCAATCTTAGGACCATTCACCATCTTGACGAAGAGATAGAAGTAATCAACGACGAGAAAGAGAATAAAGAGTATTGCTGTAATACAAAATCTGAACAAAATCTTCTTCAAACCTGCTCTGATACCATGTTAGTTTTATGATTAGATTAGAGCACAAAAAAATAATTCAAAATTCAACACAAGAACACAACATATACCTTGGGAAAACCCTCCACTTGAGGGAGAAAATCCCAACAACAATATATCACTTATATATTGAATCACAACAATAATTGTCTCCTTACAAGAGGTCGATATGAAGGCCAAAATATAAGCACCAAATATGATGCAACATAGAAATACAATGAGGCAGTTCGCTAATAATGAACTATAGCCTTCAACAATGTTGATCTGCTCTTATGGATGAACTCACACTTGAGATGAATGAGAATGGAATAAATCGATGATGAAACAATGAGATATCACCAAGTATATATACAATGTGATGGAGGAAGATGTGACCTTTCAAAAGCAACAAGTCGGCCACCAAAGAATGTCTCTTGAAAATCGTGTCCCAAAGAAGCATGAGGTCGGCCTCATGAAAATACAACTCATTAAATCGTGCCTCTCCATAATTAAATATAATTAATATCGATCATGCCTCTTCATCAAAATGATGGCTCTATAAATTAAATAGCTTTTGCTATTATTTAATTTATCAAATCGGCTGAAAGTAGTGACCGATGCTGCATGGACATCAACAAAAGAAAGTCACCAAAAGTATATCATGATCTAAAAGACAATTTGCTTTTCAAGTATAATTATTAGCTACCGACAAACACACAAAAAAGGGGGTGTCCTTGAGAGAAACTATAAGGCATAGTATCGTTGTGGCTGTGAGCTTGGTTTAATGGAAAGGATAGCTAATGAGCTTTCTTAAATCAGAATAGTGGTTAATGTTTACTTTGTGAGGTTGAGTTTGGCTGAATGGAAATGATGGTTGATGTCTATTTCCTTCAGTTGAGCATGGTTGAATGGAAATGGTGCTGACATGTACTCTCTTACTCCATTTCTACCAGGTTTGTCAACTCTTGTTACAAAGTATATCTCAAGCTGACATTCACAAAATTATCACCACAATATGAAGATAACTAATAAAACGAAAGTTACAGTGGGCATGTATGGTACCCACTAACACAAAGTATTAAGTTAGAAAACATGTAAGAAGGTAGTTGAAAAGGGCTATAAGATTTTAGGGACTGTGCAAAGAACACAATATTACATATTATAAATCTTAACGGTAGATTTAAAGAAGTAAATAAAACAAATCACTAAAGGGGATTCAACTCCTCCATACCATCTTGGGGCCATGTGTGGAATTCACCACATGGCCTTGTGCCATCTCATCAAGTTTCTCTAATTCCATGTCTTGGGAAACATAGGTTGAGGTTTTATAAAATTGTCCTTTCAATGTTGACATTTTCAGCTCTAGGAAGAACACCACCATACCCTAAAGCTAATATGGGAATATTGGAAAGTGTTGTCGTAGAATCAAAGCAAAGACAAGTCCCTAAAATCTATCATCTCCATTTTCCTTTCAATGTTGACATTTTCAGCTCTAGGAAGAACACCACCATACCCTAAAGCTAATATGGGAATATTGGAAAGTGTTGTCGTAGAATCAAAGCAAAGACAAGTCGATTTAGAATCCTTAGCTATACTTTCAGCTGAGGGCACTTTAGGAACAATTATTTGCTTAAATATTTGACTCCTATCCATATTTTGTGTAGACTCAATAATGGTATTTTAGAGTGGATCTGTACTTTTAGCCACTTACCCTTTTGGACCCTCCAAGTTTAGTGTTGGAGTAGTAGGAACAACTTTTTCCTCTCTTCAAGACCAACCACCTCCTTTTTTGCAAACAATCAAACACCTTGCTTGCTAGGCTTCCATCCCACTAGATGCATCAACCCTCACATCTTAACCATCATCTTAAACGACAACTATAGAGTGCGTATGAATATTTAACCAACATATCTAGAAGTAGATCAATTTTGGATAGCTAATTATTGTTGTACCCAAAATCAATTTTTTGCTTTAATAAGGCATTTTGATTAAAATGGTCTAAATCTTGTAAAATTGTTGTCAAAAGTTATTTTTAGGTCAAATAAACCATGGGATTTTTGTGGGATTGTTGTCTAGAAGATACTAGAAAATTTTGAAATTTTTGAAAATTAGGGTTTTTGGGCCCTTGTTTTTAGGAAAAACCCTAAAAATAGGATCTTTTCAGAATTGACTATAAATCATTCTGATTGGCTTATTTCACTTCATGATCACATTGGTGAAGTCAGAATCAAGAAAAAGTTAGTTTAGCTTTGGTGGGTCTATTTCACTTTTTCAAGAGGAAAGTTAGGACCTCCGAAGTCGTTAATGGCAGTTGGCCAATACCAAGTCTCGAAAATCTAAGCCTCAAACTCATCACAGAAGATTCTGTGGCGAAAGATGCTAAAAAGGATGCTTCGCAATGAAGGGGATTTTCAAATGGTGAAAAATGTAAAAAATATTCTAAGTCTAGAAACACTACGCCTTGCTACAAGGGAGATGCTTGTGCAATCAACGCCTATGTCAACTTTGCAGTATCCATATATGTAAAATGGTGAATGCAGTCACGTACTCGCATCAACAGTAACAATGCTTCAACATAGTCAACCTAGCCAAGTGACACAGTGTTCGCGAAGTGCGAAAGAGGTGAAAATCATCTAAAAATCATTAGGTCTGGAGTGAATTGCGCCTCTGCAGGCCAAGGGCGCCCTTGAAATTGAAGGTCCAAATGCAATCATTAATGGTTGCAAATCTAGTAGTCATCTTCGAAATTCTACCAAATTTCCAGCGAATCATCAAGTGAATCCATCAGATTTGTCAAACACTGACAAATGGTGTCAAAAGTAGATGCAGAAGACACGAAATTCAAAGGCAACAGTCAAATTATAGAAATTGCACCCTTGTAGCCCAGGGGTGCCCAAGAATAAAGCCTATCATATGTCAGTTGTTGCAATAATCATCTCCAAATGATCTCTTTAGATTCAGCCTAGCTTCATGATGAATCTGTTTGCCAATCCAGAAGACATATCAGACAGCCATAGCAGTTGATCTAGTGAGCACGTAAAACAAAGGATAAAATGAAAGTCAAAAGGTGAATTGTACCTTTGCAGGCTAGAGGTGACTAGCTTTTTGGTCAATCAGATGAGATTTTCGACAGTTGTCTTCTTCAAGAGATTTGCTCATAATTCTTCTAGCTTTGAGTTGACTCCAACCGTCAGCTCTTAGGACTTGTCAAACGCTTGTAATCAAAGATCAAGCGTAAAATGTCGGAGACGAAGGCAAGTTGAAAAACATGAAAAATTGCGTGTCGAAGAAAATGCACCTTACTTGAGAAAGGCGCCCAACTTTATGGGGCCTTAGATGCAACTTTTTGACTTCGTCACTCCCAAGATCATCTCTTCAAAATTGGTCAATCTTCGCAACGAGATCATCAACACGAACATCAGAACAATCTAGGTCACGACAACGAGAGCCAAAGTGGAGCATTTTGTTTAAAGATATAAATTGCAAAATGTATCTCAGAAGGTCAATTGCGCCCCTGTAGGCCAAGGGCGCCCTTGAATTTAAGCATCATAAATAAACTTTCAGACGTTTCCATACCAGTCTTTCTTTCCAAAATTGAATTGGTTTTCCGTTCCATGTATTAACATGTTTGCGGGAGTCATCAGTCACTGGCAGTTGCAGATTAAAGCACGAAGGGTCAAATTGACGAGACTGAAATCATTCAAGAAGTGGCTAAGTCTAGTGAAAAAAGAACCCTTTTGTGAAAAGGGGCCCTAGAATTCAAGGCACCAAATTTAGTTTTTAGCACTTGTAGCTCCCAACAACATCTCGTCAGACTTGATCCAGCTTCGTGATAAATCTATCAGCTAAGCTTCAGGATCAACTGGGCATCTAGAATTCAGGGTTAAATGGAGGCAGTTCATCACAATGGAAGTTGAAAATCTTTAAAAATTTTCTAACTTTCTCAAGCTTGGGCGCCAAAAGTCAAAGTTTGACCATTTAAACTTTAGTTGTGATTTTTGCACGCTACCTCTTGCATATGGCATCCAAAATTAATGGAGAACCTCAGTTCGTGATGCATGCACGAGGATTAACTCAATTAGGGTTGGCACACCTACCTAACTAGCAGTACCACCTCCAAAATGCTTATTTATTCAAGCATAGGCATCACAAATTTAGTATTTCTTGCAGGTTGAAGCTAAAATCAGCTATTTTCTCTCCAACGCCTTTTTGAAGGATCAAACGAAGGCCATTTTTAGTGTTCTTCAAGGTTCTTTGTTCAGGTTGCACAGAGGGATAATTATTCATGCTTCATTTTTCTAGCACGTTCTTGCCAGGAATGCATCCTATTGAGGATTGAAGGAGGCGTTTTTCTTTAGGATTGACAGAGGTAGTTTTATAACTGCTATCTTCTCACCCTCATATTTCTCCTATCCTTGTCTTAGGTTTTCTCTCGCATGTCTAGGTAAACAACAGTTTTTTCACAAATCTAGTTATCTGGGTTTGCTGAGCACAATGTTCTCTACAAAACCCATGTTCCAGATTTTCTTGGGAAAATTGCCCTAGTACTTCCCTTTTTTTTTAGTTTAGTTTTTTTTCCAAAGATTCCTTTGCATGCCAAGTCAAAAGTCAACTTTTCAAAAATAGAGAAGTTGGGTTTGATCAGCACATTGGCGGCTACAAAACCCATTTGTCAGAAGTTTTCAAGAGAAAAAGCTTTTGAAGCCCTCGTTGTGCCTGCTGTTTTTTTTTTCTGAAAAGTATTTGCATGCCAAGAAAAGAAACAATTTTTTGAATTTTTGACATTGTGGGTTTGCTTAGAATTACATTCTCTACAAAACCCACGTCTCAGAATTTTTTGTTAAAACTGCCCCTCAATAGTCTATTTTTAGCTTCATCAAAAGTTATTTTTAGCTCATTGGAAAAAGTTGTTAGAACATATCCATGTTTATAGTCAATAGGCTAGTTTTTCATAATGCAATTCACTCAGACTAAATACAAGACCAAATTGGACTTGATTCATGATTTCATCAGAACGATTGACACAAATTTGCATCAAGTGGATCCATAGGTTAACTTGAACGCTTCAAAAATAGACCAAACCACACTTTAGAACATTGAGGAATTTGGATTGCTAGAAGTGGCTTCATTTCCCCTCACAACATGATGTATAGAGTTTGTAATGGCTTGTGTAAAACATTACAACTCTACTACACGAGAAATTCAATCAATGGATGGGCAAGTGATATGCAGTCTCAAGCCCAAAGACATCGAGAAGTGCTTTGGTATTCCTCCAAATACAAATAATTTGGTCATTTCCATGGTGGAGTGCAAGAAGTCCTTCAGTTCTGAAAGGGAAAAATGTCAGAGAAGAATGGAAGAGAGATGGCTCAAACAAAAAAAGAGTAATTTGCCAAAGAATGTGGGTCGTGGAGAGTTCAAAGATGAATATGCGGTTATGATTACCCTTCTCAACCGTGTCTCCGATCAAGCAGATGCCATCAAGTTTCAACCTTGGATGTATTGCATCATAGCTCAACTTTTCAATTGTAAAGAACACTATGACTAGGCTTCTTTGATCAACGACATTCCCCACAAATAGATGACAAGTTTCTTGGTTGCTCACAAATTCCACATGTGTTCATACCTTGTGCTCACGAATTCCAAGGCCAGTTTAAAGGGTTGAATATTGTGGGGATTCTAAGTGTACAAAAGGTTAATCAATATTACTTGCAGCTTGAGTTCAGACAGTTTGAGTGACACTTCAAGCGAGTGTAGGAATCATTCTTAATGTACACTGTGAGGAATCTTGATCGTAAGTTACATGTACGTATTCAGCAGAAGCCAAATCAGCGATGCCAAGGCTATGAGCCATGAGATGACAAGACTTAACCTTAAGTATCTCATCAAAAGATGCTCATATGACCCTTGGGGTCACTTTTCAACACGCGTTGGTGGTTGTTCTTCACATAAACCTTCTATGGAAGACTATTGGTTCAATTGTGAGGACGAATTCGAGGTACGGAGGTGCAACTACAACAGGTTCACCCTTTCACGGATAGTTGATTTTATGTCAAAGGATGTGGAAGGGTTGTTAGATGATGATGGGGATGTCACACTTCCTCAATTCTTCAAAGATCAAGTTGACACACAACTGCTTCTATCGTTGATTGGTACACCAAAGAAAGCACATCTATTAAGGAAAGAACAAGCAGGGTTTTCAGAAATAGCATACTTTACATGGATAGCAAGAGGACGAGGAAGGTAGTCATACCAAACACAAAGCCGCCACCAATTACTACTTCACTACCTTCCACGTCGAGGTCAAAACCCAAAAAAAGACATGGAGTAATCCTCCTAAAGGAAGCAGAGCATCTGGGCATAGAAAGGGAAAAGTGCCAATTGCTGATTTGGACCAGCAAGAACAACATATGGAGATAGCCAAAAATTCAGTTGAAAACATGTCAGAAATAGAAGCAGAGCCTCCCATTTCATCACCACCATAGCAGTCTCCGGTTTGCATCGACTTAGAGCCAGAGTTGCCACCATGTAGCAATACTTCAACACATTCTCATTCATCAGGAGTTCCTAGGACTAGCATCGATCCTTCCAGCAAGATTAGTTGAGACTTGTCTTGGCTTGAGAATCTTCTGGGTAGGAAGAGGAGGTAACCATCCTATCAATTGGACTTTTGCGGAATTTGATCATGTCTACCAAGACATGCCAGATAAAAAGTGCAAGAAGCAAGTTCATGTAGAAAGGAATGCTAGCAAAGATATTGTAATTGAGACCGTTTCAACACCGAAATGCCAAGTAGATGTGTATCTCCTCGAAGTTGTAATGGAAAGTATAAAGGAGAGAGTGATAAAGGATGGTGAAGATAAAGTAACCCTCAAGGTTGAAAACCAGCAGCTTCGCCAAAATACTCCAACCTTATGCACAACATTGAAAATGTCACCGCCTAGCTCCCGCAGATGTTAGAGTTACCAACAGAACAAAATCAGCTAAGTTAGCTGGTCGTATATGCGAAGTGCTTGAAAGATTGGGAAGAAAAGTTCGTCACAAGGGGTCGTTTCATACTTTCAGAGTTGTACTAGTTGAGGTACAATGCCCACAAACTTCACATAGAGATTCGAGATTCAGAGCAAGAATTAGAGGTAGACAAGCCATAGAATGAGATCATGGTCTCTCACTTGAGGATGGCATATGAATCGGTCATTACAGAAGACGATAAGGAAGCGATTTTTACTTGGAGAGAACAATTAATCTTCAAGGTAAAACCACATGAAACAATTTCTCCGAATTGACCGAGAGCAGAGAAAAGGTGGCAAGTGCTATCAAGTTCATAAGAATTTCCATATCACAAGTCCCTTTCCAGTATCAATGTGAGGATGGTGAATACATTGAGCTTGCTGACATGCAGTCAGAGTTTCAGAAACTCATTCATGGTGATTCAGTTGGTTGTAAGTTGGATCAACTTGTTGTCATGTCATCATTATTTGATGAGGTGGCCAAGAGTGGAAGAGAGGTATAAAGTCAGAACACAAATAGTAAAGAGATGTTGCAAAGACATTGAGTACTTCAAAGGATTATCAGTGCTCCGGATGGTGACACAGTTAACAACTTGGTGGAGTTAATTGCTTGTGATCGCAGCCAGTGAACTACAAGATCAGAATGTCCCACCTTTTCAAGATAGACATTAGACACAACAGTTAACTTGATGCCTCTTTCCAAGTTAGCTCGATGTCCCACATATCATTGCATGACTATTTTGGAGATACCCATGTACATATGGAGTTCTAGTTTAGTTAGATTTCAGTTAACTAATGTTGGTTATCAATTGACTCTCATATCAATAAGGACTTGTGTGTTGCAAGGTCCAATTAGTTTAGTTTAGAATTAGTTAACTGAGGTAGTTTTTCTTGTTAACTGTTAAGTTGCATACATTTAGACAAGAATAAATCTTGCATGCTTGCAAGATTGATGTTAACTCAAGGAGATTTTAGGGTTCCCTACTCCTTTGAGGTTCTATAAATAAGAGAACCTTGCTCATTGTATTTTAACTTTTGCTCGTGATAACAAATTGTGCCACTTTGCCTGCAATTTTGCTATTCAGTATTTGTTCACTTTGTTTAATATAAAGTTGGTTTGATCGTTTATTGTGTGTGTCTCATAATGCAATTTTCTGTCCCATATTTACATTGTTGTTTTAATAATCTTTCATATCTACACCTCAGATAGTGTATTTTACCTCCTTGGGAATTTAGAGATAAAGATTATCGTATGTTGTTGTTTCTAGTAATCTTCTTTTCAGCCTACACCTCGAATAGAGTATTTTACCTCCTTAGGAATCCTGAGAACTAGTTTACCGTTTAATGTTTGTTTCTAGTAACCTGCTTTTAGCCTACACCTCGGATAGAGTATTTTACCTCCTTGGGAATCCTGGGAACTAGTTTACCATTTCATGTTGTTTCCAATAACCTTTATTTCATCCTACACCTCGAATACAGTGTTCCACCTCCTTGGGAATCCTGAGATAGAGTTTATCGTCAACCATTTCCAATTGCTCCTAATTCCTCTTGCTTTGTTTTTCTAGAGGAGATAGGATAGTTTTAGCGTTAGCCTAGTAGTTAAGCTCTGCGAAAACTAGAGAAAACCTTAGCTATAATGTTCTTGGTTTTATAACCTTGTTCCTCTACTAGCCGAGTAAAAAAGATAGGAATTTAGATTACTTCACTTTTTACGCATATCAGCAAAAGTTAGAGCTTCCCCTCCTAATTTAAAGAGCAGATAATATTGTGCATAGTTGTTTGTTACCAATATGCACTCTAGAGATGCAAATTGAAATGCCGACAGATTTTTGTTGCCCACCGTGGGGCACGAGGCATAAAACTTCAAAGAGAAAAGCTTAACGCTTTTATGACACGAGATTGACCATTTGGCGTCCTAATGCTCGAGTTCAATAACTAGGTCTCACACCTGCCATCACACAACCAAATTTTATACTGATTCAAGAGGAGCAAACAGACATCATTAGTAGCTTGCAAAGTTTCATCTTTGACAACAATACATCATCTACTTAGTGGAGAAACATAGCTACTACTCTAGACAAAGAAGAAGAAAGGTTGATCATGCAGCCGAAAGGCCAGTTTTACCACCTCCTGCGTGGTAATAATTCATCCTAGCTTACCAAGTATACACAAGGAGGAGAACAAATCCTCTCTTTCAAGAAGAATCAATCTTTCAAGAGGTTCCTGATCATTTCCTAGAAGAATTTGAAAAATCCCCAATCCCAGCTAAAGCAATGGGCGACACTAATAACAATAACAACAACTGCAATGACCGAAATGCAAGGAATGCAAGACATCCAACCCCATTGCCTTGGGGTGACAACATTGTACCATTAGCCTTGCAAGGACATCATGAGCTGCCTAAAGGATCACGAAAGCACTTCCTAAGATTTCATGACGATGGGGCTTGTCACCCCGATGAGCATATCTCAGCATACACATCGGATTGCTTCGTTTTGCATGTTTCACAGGAAGATATCGTGGTTTGTCTCTTTGTTGAGACTCTTTAGGTGAATGCTGCAAACTAGTTTAATCATCTAGAACGAAACATCATTACAAGTTGGGAAGTCATGAGCAAGAAATTCTTGGCGAGATTCAAGCCTGCCAAAGACAATCCTCAACTATTTGCACAACTCCCAACGTCAAAGATGGAGTCACATGAACCGATGAGAGAATTTGTGGCAAGGTTTAACCGCCTCGTCACACGCCTCTCCCTTACACTTAATCCATCAGATGAGATTTTGATGAGCAGCTTCATCAACGCTCTCCCGTCAGAAATAACATTTTTCTTAAAGTTAGGCCATGAAGTGGACTTACAACTTACACAAGAAGAAGCTATTAAGATTGAAGACAATATGATCACATCAAGGAAGATGAAGACTGACACCATCAGACTGCTTGTTCAAGCGTTTGCAAATCCAATGCTACAGAAGGTAGCCAATGAGGTGACTATCCTCAAAAGACAGTCACCCCCTCAAGGGCAACAAGCACTACCCACACCACCACTGTATCAACCTCAGTAGCCATACCAGCTGAAGAGGAATAACTTCCAACCATTCAACAACTACAAACCGAGGTTTCCACCAGGACAATTAAGACAACCTATTGATATTGAGAAGTCTACAGCTTTTTTCCCTTTCCATGACACTGATGCACATACCAGATCCACATGTCCGGAAAATTTGAGAATGAATCAGATCATGGGATTCACTGAGGCTACTCCAAGTTCAAGTTTGTACTTTCACCAAGTGCAAATGTTGTCTCACCACAAATGGACATATTTAATCACGACTTCGCAACAAGATACTTTGATAGAGAACTCGTCAATGAAGAAGAAGAATACTATCAATACTCTCTTGCGGTAAATCATGAAAATATTTCATCGCCTGTGTTTACACGTGCCCAACACTTCATCAAAGCACAAAAAGAAGAGGAGGAAAAGCAGAAATCAAACGAAAAGGGAAAAGAAGTGCCTTCCAATTCCAATCCCAAGTCTTCACAAGAAAACACCATGTTGGTTGCTCAAGATCCATCTTTAGCAAACTTTGACATCGTGTCTTCAATGACGAAGATGAAGGTGCAAATTTCACAACTGGAATATCTTTAGGACCATCCAGAGCAATTGGAACGAATTCTCAAGGTGTTAAAGAAGAAAGTTGCAATCCAGCCTACGTTGCTTGAGTCATCCGTACTAGCAGAAGACAAGCCAAAGCCGTTCTATATATCTTTATATATAGGAGGTTTCAAATTCAACAACTATATCATTGACTCAGGAGCTTCAAACAACGTCATTCCCTTACAAATCATGAATGCGTTGTGACTCTTGTGCACCCAAACTCATAACAAGTGTTACTCACTTGAATCAAAGCCGGTGTTGTTGGTCAACCAACTAAAAGACGCTAAAGGCTGGCATCCTATCCATAAAAGAAGATTATGATGACCATCTTGGTAGCTAATATTCCAACCAGTTACGGGATGTTACTAAGAAAAATCTTTTGCAAGGATCTGGGAGGAGAGATTCAGTTGGATTGGTCGTTTGCAACAATCCTGTTGAAGGTAGTTTCAAGCTGGAACCTGAGGCCAAATCAATATTTATAGTGGTAAAATCCCAGGACCTCCAAGCACAAGTGTTATATCAAGACACGGGTCCTGACACATATGCTATGATGTCCGTGGTAACTGAAGAAAGTCAAAAGTTTGCACTCTCCATAAGTACATCAAATGAAGATTCAAAAGTGTGGACGATGCAATTTGACAGAAGTTGCTCAACATTAGGTTCGGGAGCAGGAGTTGTCATCACTTCTCCCGAATGACGTTTATATCCTTTTGCATACCGGTTGCAGCTTGAATGTACCAACAACATAGCAGAATCCGAGGTACTTCTACTAGGTCTGAAAAATGCAAAGGATATGAGAATCAAATTACTTAGAGTCGAAGGAGACGCAAAGCTGATCGTCAAACATATCAAATATCAATTCCAAGTCAGAAAAGATCGTCTTCGGTCCTATAGACAAAGGGTGTGGAATGCCATCGACTGGTTCGAAGCATTCAACATCAAGTATATTCCGCGCATAGACAATAGCAGAGCCGATGCCCTCATGGTATCAACTACTTTATTCATGCCACATTTTGAATTTCGTCGGAATACCTTCGCTATTGAGTTGATATATAGGCCAGCTATTCATAATAATTCTGACAATTGGCAGGTCTTTGACAATAATGACGACATTGAAGAGTTTCTTGTCATGGGAGACAATTACAAAGAATTATTCTTTGAAGGTAGTTCTACTCCTTTCCAAGAATCAATCACAGAAGACTCTGAAGTTACAAATTTGGGGATCATTCAGTTGAGAGGAAATCAAATTCCCAAGGGTCTTGTTTCTTTAGAAAACATTTTTGACAGGCACGGCAAATATATTCAAGATCAAAAGAATTCAGGTGATAATACTTCTGTTGAGCACTATCAAGTAAACATTGGCACTGAATGTTAGTTTTAGGATCAGATTTAAGAGAAAGCAGAAATACAACAACACATGAACAAAAGAACACAACATATATCCTGGGAAAACCCTCCTTCTTGAGGGCGAAAAACCCAGCAACAATATATCACTCATATATTGATAAAATTGAGCAGCAATAAGCTTTACAATATGGCCAATCACAAGGCCGATATGATGTAATGATAATGGCACCACATTTGATGCAAATACACAACCAATGATGGATATCGAACTTCTTCTCAAGTCGATCTCCTTGAACAATATATTGATCTGCTATATATATAAATTGAACTCCTGTTGATATGCGAACACACTTGAATAATAATGATTAAGGATAGAGAGAGATCAACGTCTTCTATAAATACAAGTTGATATGGTCTCCACCAAACAAGACGTCTCTTCAAGATAAGTCAGTCTCTTCATGAACCAATGTATCTCTTTGTTCAAGGTGACTCTTGGATTAGTCGGCCATAATAAAAAATAAAATAGAAGTTAATAACTGAAATGAGACGACTTTTCTCAAAGGGTCGGCCTCATTAATTTTATATTTAAATATATGAATTCGACGAGTGAAAGAATCTCCTGTCGCTACCATATATCATCAACACTCCCTCTTAGCTAGGGAGATATCTTTTCAGATATCCATGTCACGGAGTCTCTCAACATGACACCCACAATGGCTACACCCATTTGTGGAAAAGGATTCATCACAGAGTCACTCAACGTGATATTGTCATGGAGTCACTCAACATGACGTCCACCATGGCTACTCCCATGTGTGGAAAGGAACATGTGCACAAGTGCCCATCACAGAGTCACTCAACGTGATGTCGTCATGGAGTTTCTCAACATGACGTCCACCATGGCTACTCCCATGTGTGGATAAACACAAGTACAAATAATTCATCATGGAGTCTCTCAACGTGATGTTGTCATGGAGTCTCTCAACATGACATCCACCATGGCTACTCCTAGAGGGTGGAAAAAACCACATTTTTGTTTCAAAGATGGACAAGGGCTCGCACCTCATATTTCTTTGTCTCAAAGAAATATACACTACAAGGGCTTTCACCTCATACTTCTCTGTCATAGAGAAATATACACTAACAAGGGCTTTCACCTCATACTTCTCTGTCACAGAGAAATATACACTAACAAGGGCTTTCACCTCATACTTCTTTGTCACAGAGAAATATACATTACAATAGATCTTCATGATGATGTGACTCCCTTTGAAGCTCCAAGTACTTGCATCAACCTCCTGACCTCCTCGTTCAAGGTTGCCTTTGATGAATTCTCAGACTCCCTCTGAATGTTAGTTCCTCCTCTTCAAAGAAACGTCTCCATTTAAGTTTATCTCTTCAGCCTGTGTGAATTCCTCACAGGATGCATCAAGCTCTTCCTCCCTTGAATGCAATCTCTTATGCTTCTCGGTCCATCCTGAAATCATTTTAGAGAGTTTAATAATAGTTCATAGAACTAAACTATCCCGAAGAGAAATACCAATGCTAGAATCATACATGATTCACTATTCTAATGTTATTGCATGAATTAATAACTACATAAAAAAATTCATTCAAGGTACAAGCATAAAATACTTATCTCTTTATGTTGGTACACCAATGAGCTAGACCTGTAGTTGTGTCTCATTTTCACCACCTTCACTCAATCTCCGCCTCATGGAAAGTGGGAATATGAATCGACCATTTAGTAAGGATTGAAGAATCCATTTAAATCTTGAGATCACATTATCAATCAACGCACCCACACTCATGTGATGAAAGAGTTTAAGTAATCAAAAGAGTGAATAAATCATCACAACTTTCTTCCACATAGCCAAACAAAATACAACATAGGAGAAATGCCACGAAGTGTTAAGCCACTCTTAATCAATGAATCAACGAATACCATAGGAGTCGTCCTCCATACATCACCACTGCAACCACATTGAACATTTGTTTGTGCATCGAACATGCCTGTGGCTTCAATCATTACTTCCTGACTGAATTTTTGTTTAACCAAATCTGATCCGATCTTTTCATAGACTTGGCTCTGATACCATGTTAGTTTTAGGATTAGATTTAACAAAAAGAAGAAATACAACGCATGAACAAAAGAACAAAACATATATCCTAGGAAAACCCTCCTCGAGGGAGAAAAACCCAACAACAATATATCACTTATATATTGATAAAATTGAGTAGCAATAAGCTTTACAATATGGCCAATCACAAGGCCGATATGATGTAATGACAATGGCACCACACTTGATGCAAATACACAACCAATGATGAATATCGAACTTCTTCTCAAGTTGATCTCCTTGAACAATATATCGATCTGCTATATATATAAATTGAACTCCTATTGATATGCGAACACACTTAAATAATAATGATTAAGGATAGAGAGAGCAATGTCTTCTATAAATACAAGTTGATATGGTCTCCACCAAACAAGACGTCTCTTCAAGATAAGTTGGCCTCTTCATGAACCAATGTATCTCTTTGTTCATGGTGACTCTTGGATTAGTTGGCCATAATAAAAAATAAAATAGAAATTAATAACTGAAATGAGACGACTTTTCTCAAAGGGTCGGCCTCATTAATTTTATATTTAAATATTTGAATTCGATGAGAGAAAGAATCTCCCGCTGCTACCATATATCATCAACATTGAAGACAAGCCTCAACTTGTTAACTTGGGCAATTGTTGTACTCCAGAAGAAAGCAAGAAGTTTATCTCCATTTTCAAACAATATAAAGATGTTTTTGCTTGGTCTTACAAAGACTTGAAAATCTTCACATGTCATGCCCCTGAAATTGCAAGCATTAAAATGCAAATAAATAAATAAAATAAAATAAATCACAATATAATATAAATAGAAATATTAAAAATTTAAATAGTATTGAAATATATATAAAACTAATATAGAAAATAAATATATTGGAAATTTATTTATATAATGATAAAATAAGGAAAATATAATATATTAATGTAAATATAAAATAATATACACATAAATAATATATATAATAATAATATACATATAAAATAAATATATGTAATTATAGCACCCTGTAAACTTGCAGCCATCTTAATATGTTATGAACTGCAATTCGGAAAGGCAACGATTCATTTAATAAATCAGAGTCATTGGGAAAAGGGCAACGAAATAGTTAAAGCATCTTCAATATATGAAAGGCAACAATTATTATTAAGAGAAGTGATTCATTGGCTAGTAGTTGTGAAAGGGCACGTATCAATCAAGAGTTGTCTCTCTATGCCAAACTTTGCATCCATTCATATAGTCATTACTTGTGGTAAAGGTATAAATGAATAATAAAGTAATATCGTCAGATATGGATCGATACTCAAGAAAACGAAATATCTCGTCATATTCTAAGGGAGGATATAAAACATGGAGTTTATGGATCAAATGGAGGAGAATCGGGGGAGAAATGAACAAAGACATTGAATGAAGAAGAAAGAAAACGTATCTTTGCAATCCGATAACAGTAAAGTAAATATGGAACGTTCTCAGAAGTATGTGTATCTTCACATCAGACCCGAGTGCTCTAAAGAGAGCCTGCAACAGCTAAGAAGGGACACATAAATTAGTAGCATAAGTCTGAGACATCTTCACTTCACATGTATAAAGTCAATGCAAGCCTAAAGGGAGAAATAGAGAAGCAACGGGAATTAAAAGAGAACACAACCGACATAATAGAATATATGAAACCGTATCTGGTTAAGGATTATTTATATTCATAATCAATCGAATAGAAAGGAAGACAAACTCCTCACTGCTGGAGGAAACTATCATCATATATGGAATAAAGATAGATATATGTTGAAATCACTGTCAGCAAACTGACAGTCAGAAATCAGAGGTGTGTTATATTGGGTAAGTTTAAATATGATTGTTAATTTATAAATAAATAAATAACCATATATATATATATATCTATCTATATATATATATATGAAATAAATAAATATATAAATAATTAGTAATGATTATAGTTTATATATTTATATGTATGTATATAGATATATGTCTTATATGTGATTACCTAATAATGATGCTTGCAATAATTATTGAGATTTATAAGTAATAATAACTTTATTTGTTCACTATGTTGATAAGTGGTATAACAAAATTCCATCTATGGGATCTTGAAAAATGATCAATATCTACTCTGGTGTATTTATGAAATATATGATTTAGAATCATAAAGTGATAAGGAAGAAATGAATAAACCTTTGACAAGAACAAAATATTTATACCATCTTCGATCTTATTAGAAGTTATTACTGAAATTCATTAATCTCTAACGTTTCTAATGTCTCTTTGAGAAACACTTTGAACGCAAGACTTGGGTTTAAGTGCTTCCACTAGAAAGGGGACATTACAAGTGGTATCAGAGCGACTTTCCCGCCATCCTGTGAAAGTAGTATATGCAAATTGACCAAAAAAGAAGAAAGTATATTCTAGAAACATATAGAAACACATTTTGATTTATGTCGATCAGGTATGTTGCTGTTGACATTCATTATCCTTATCATAGTTATTGTATGTAAGTGTAAAATAATTATCAAGATATATGTGTATATATATTGCAAATCTGCACTGCTATAATTAGTCATTTTTTTATTATAACCATGGGTCATATCATTCCTAAAATTGTGAGATTTTGAATGGAGACAATGATATTATTTTGACAAATACATAGGGAATTTAAATTGGTATATCTAAATATGATTGATGAATACACTTAAATATATTATGATCGATAAATATATAATAGGCAACTAATAAATACAATTTATACATAATAATAATTGATGTTATTTATTATCATCATTTTGGGGATGCATGTCACTATTATAGTATTGCTAATATGTTATTTTGAATTGGACAACTAATGATGTTATGATATACTCCATCATAATTATTGTGTGTGTGTGTAACCATTTAAAACAACCATGGAAGGCTAGAAAAGAAAAGCTAATTACATCTCTACATCCCCTACAATATTGAAGACAACTATGTTCTATCGTTCTATTGAGACATAGAATAAGAAGGCAACATCGTAACTGGAAAATAAAAGGTTTATGTAGAGCAAAGTGGTAATTATTAGGTGAGTGCCCTCATCAGCAGTCCTAAGTACCTTTATATAATTAGAAAATAATATTTGTTAAATATGTTATGAATGAAAATATTAACGATTGATAAATATATTAAAATTTGATATTGATAAAGATATTAATGTAGTTATTAATATATGATAATTGATAAATATATAAATATAAATATCATCAAGAGTTGTTGCATATACATTCATATGGTAAATAGATTATTTACATTGAACTCTTAATATCTTGATAAATTCATGAATCCCCATAGCATGGCATAATTATGGGTAAATTGTCAATATGATAATCATTAAATGCAATTGTTTGTATCATCAAACAATCATGTAGTTGGTTGAGGGAGGGGACTGATAGGTTGAGCAGGTGCTAGATTTCTCCTCTAAGTACTCCACCCACAATGATGACTGGTTGTCTACCATTGTTGGGCCAAGGAGGCTTGCTGTATCCGCTCTTGGTCTTAGAGAGAGTATCTACGGGTCTCCTATGGAAATCCTTCCTCTAAACTATCGCATGGTTGGATCAACTTGAGAAATTCTCCATCATAGTAGGAGATGGGGAAATAGGAGGTGCAAAAGGGATAGCAAGTGCTAGAGGCCCTTCCAAGTACTCGACCCACAATGATGACTGGGAGTCTGCCATTGTTGGGCCAAGGGGGCCTTCTGTATATGCTCTTGGGCTTGGAAGGAACACCTCTATGGGCATCCCAATTGCAGCCATCCTATTTGACCATACCCATGATTGAGAAGACCAATAAGTTCAACAAGGTGTGTTTGGGCCAATACTATGTGCGCCTTACTTATATTCAAGTATATACTTTGAGATAATTTGTGTGTATTCAAAGGTTCACTTTGTGACTTATATGTATGCTTTGTTACATATGTTTGTGTGAATACTTGTGTATTACATGTATTTGAGTGTTTGCTTCATACTCATGTATATACTTGATGACCTTGGGATGGTGGATAGTTCCGCGTTGTAGTATGGGATGCACCGAATCCCCTTCCCAATTGGCTGACAGTATATTTCATTCGAGTGTGTTTGTATTTGAGTGCATACTTTATGACTTGTGATTGAATTTGTATTTGAGTGTATACTCAATGACTCATAATTGTATTTTATAGTTTGTGAGGTTGCTGCCACAATAGTGGTTTACAATTCCTGAGAGGAAGAGATTTTAGCTGAAATCACATATTTTTAGAAAATATAATGATTTAAGCCTTAAAAAGTTCTATTTTAAGGATTCCAATTCAAGAGGGTTTGATCAAATCACTTTAGATCAAACCCCCTTGGATAGAACCTCGCTAGTTTTAAACCATACCTATAAATGCGTCTCCTTCACACCTATCAAAATGCTGATAAAAAATCACTTTTGATTTAGGTTTTGGGGGATCAAATGAATTCATTTAAAATTTATTTCAAATGATTATGGTATTCCTCAGAACAAGCTATCCAATTAATATAATTTTAATATGTTTTGTTTTTGTTATGTATTTGTTTTTTAAGTTTTATTAAACATAGGTTTTTCATCGAAAATGAATTTCTTTGTTCTTCACATGTGGAAAAATAGAAGATTATCAAAAAAAAAAATTTAAAAATATGAGTGCACCAGATATTGAAGTCCTTGATCCAACAAAAAAAATTAAATTAAATTTTCACATATACAAAAAAAGTTACACGTTATACGGTCACGTGTCTGAATTGTAATTATTTTGACTTTGAACTTGATTAAGGAAAAAATATTCAATAAAAAACTATCTAACCAAGTGGAAGCACTAGATATCAGAGTTACAAATATAAATTTGAAAGAATTAGAATTTTATCCTTCATGGAAAAAAATTTGTGTTATACTGTGCGTCACTTTTTAAAAATGTTGTTTTCTAAAAAAAAATCAATTTTCGTGGGAGATGAAAAAAGAAGTGCAATTTGATTCCAAAAATTTTGAAAAAAAATAATTTTAGAATCTATAGACAAAATTTGATGAGACTCTAGTTTGCACCATCTTCAAATTCCTCACAGTTTAGCCGCTATAGGTGCCTGAATGTGAAGATTTAGTTAAAAATAATAATTTCAGTGTCCAATTTGGCCAAAAATTGTAAACCACTATTATGGGATCACCCGTGACCTTGAATTTGAGTGTGTACCTCATGACAATGTATTCAAGTGTATACTTTATGACTTTCATGTATTCATATGTATGCTTTGCGACTTCATGCACTCATGCACATACTTAATGTATTACTCACACATATACTTCATGCTTTACCTATCTTATGGTGTTTTGTTTCATGGTATATATGGACATGCTTAGTATCTTACTTACTGATGTACTCTAATACATGACTATTCCATTTTGGTACACTTTGCGTTTGTGTAATTCATGCCTTATTTGTATTTGTTTGTATTTGTTGAGTGTATCTACGAGCATTCTTATGCCTATGTTCTTTATGTATGATCATTTCATGTGTCATGCTTCATGTTGTGTATTTATGCGTATGCTTGAGTGTCCTTAATTGTCTTCTAAAATTCATGCCCCATGATTACACTTCGTGCATCTCATGTGCATTGTTATCGAATGCAATTATTCCATGCATAGAAGTAAATTTGAATGCTCTACATATTCATGTCTTAAGTAATGACTAAATTCTTCCCACTCCATGTGTGTAATTCCTATATGTATGCTTCATGTGTGCTAATATGAATACTTCATGCTTCATCTACTTCTTAATTGATATGTGTCCTCATTTTTGAATGCATGTATGTACTTTGAGTTATAATCTACATATCTCATGTGTATTCCTGTATATGATCTTGCCAACGTGTATTACAAAGCCTTGCATGTATTTCTATAACCTATAAGTAATCATCTGTTCTCATGTGAAGGGTTCATGCTTATATGTATACTTCATGACTCTGTGAAGTTATGTCCTACTGCTTACAACAAATGTCTTGCAAATACTCCATGCATACACTATGCATATGTTTCATAAGTTTATGATATGCTTCACTTCTTTTGTATATTTAGATATTTGCTTATGTCTTAAATGTTTTCAACATGAATACTCTTCTCATGTATGTCGGTGTTTGATTCATGTCTCATGTGTATTCAAATGCAATTCAAGACCTGCGTGTATAGATGTTTGTGGAACTTGCTTTTTGTATTTGAGTGTATGATCCATGCCTCGAGTGATTGCTTCATGCCTTATGTGTACATTATTAAGTATATTATATAACTATGATTCATACCCTAAGTGTATTCAAGTGTGGCTCATGACTTATGAATTCAAATGTATTCAAGTGTGACTTATGTATTCAAATGCATTCAAGTGTGTATCGTGTGATCTATGTGTATTCAAATATATCCAAGTGCCTACTATGACTTCTATGTATACTTTGTGGCTTACTTTATGATTTATGTATGATCATGTGTATACTCTAGACTGGTATTCATGTGTATGTCTTGCGACTTGCGTGCATTCACACTTTGTGACTTACGTGTGTTCATGGGTATACTTTGTAACCCACATGTGTTCCAGCATATACTACGTGTCTTTATGTGTATGCTTCATTAATATTTCCTTGTGTTAGCTTCATTCCTAATGTGTCTTCAAACAAAGTTCCTCCATGGTGTCTTATGCTTAAAAGATTAGTTAAATTTTCTTGAGTTGAGGAGTTGTAACTATTGAAATGAAAGGATGTATGGAATTGTGATTGCTTGAGGACAAGCAATTTTGGGTGGGGTGGACTGTCATGCCCCTGAAATTGCAAGCGTTAAAATGCAAATAAATAAATAAAATAAAATAAATCACAATATAATATAAATAGAAATATTAACAATTTAAATAGTATTGAAATATATATATATATATATAACTAATATAGAAAATAAATATATTGGAAATTTATTTATATAATAATAAAATAAGGAAAATATAATATATTAATGTAAATATAAAATAATATACACATAAATAATATATAGAATAATAATATACATATAAAATAAATTTATGTAATTATAGCAGCCTGTAAACTTGCAGCCATCTTAATATGTTATGAATTGCAATTTGGAAAGACAACGATTCATTTAATAAATCACAGCCATTGGGAAAAGGGCGACGAAATAGTTAAAGCATCTTCAATATATGAAAGGCAGCAATTATTATTAAGAGAAGTGATTCATTGGCTAGTAGATGTGAAAGGGCACGTATCAATCAAGAGTTGTCTCTCTATGCCAAACTTTGCATCCATTCATATAGTCATTACTTGTGGTAAAGGTATAAATGCATAATAAAGCAATATCGTTAGATATGGATCGACACTCAAGAAAACGGATTATCTCGTCATATTCTAAGGGAGGATATAAAACATGGAGTTTATGGATCAAATGGAGGAGAATCGGGGGGGGGAATGAACAAAGACATTGAATGAAGAAGAAAGAAAATGTATCTCTGCAATCCGATAACAGTAAAGTAAATATGGAACGTTCTCAGAAGTATATGTATCTTCACATCAGACCCGAGTGCTCTAAAGAGAGCCTGCAACAGCTAAGAAGGGACGCATAAATTAGTACCATGAGTCTGAGACATCTTCACTTCACACGTATAAATTCAATGCAAGTCTAAAGGGAGAAATAGAGAAGCAATGAGAATTAAAAGAGAACACAACCGGCATAATAGAATATATGAAACCGTATCTGGTTAAGGATTATTTATATTCATAATCAATCGAATAGAAAGGAAGACAAACTCCTCACCGCTGGAGGAAACTATCATCATATGTGGAAAAAAGATAGATATATGTTGAAATCACTGTCAGCAAACTAACAGTCGGAAATCAGAGGTGTGTTATATTGGGTAAGTTTAAATATGATTGTTAATTTATAAATAAATAAATAACTATATATATATATATATATATAATAATGATTATAGTATATATATAAAAAAATAAATACATAAATAAATAATTAGTAATGATTATAGTTTATATATTTATATGTATGTATATAGATATACGTCTTATATGCGATTACGCAATAATTATGCTTGTAGCAATTATTGAGATTTATAAGTAATAATAATTCTATTTGTTCACTATGTTGATAAGTGGTATAACATAATTTCATCTATGGGATCTTGAAAAATGATCGATATCTACTCTGGTGTGTTTATGAAATATATAATTTAGAATCATAAAGTGATAAGGAAGTAATGAATAAACCTTTGACAAGAACGAAATATTTATACCATCTTCGATCTTATTAGATGTTATTACTGAAATTCATTAATCTTTAACGTTTCTAATGTCACGTACTCGCATCAACAACAATAATGCGTGAACACAGTCAACCCAACCAAGTGACACGGTGTTCACAAAGCGTGAAAGAGGTGAAGACCATCTGGAAATCATTAGGTCTAGAGTCAATTGTTCCTCTGTAGGCTAGGGGTGCCCCTAAAATTGAAGGCCCAAATGCAGTCATTAATGGTTGCAAATCCAATCATCTTCTCCAGAATTCTGCCAGCTTTCTAACGAATCATCAAGTGAATCCATCAGATTTGTCAAACACCAACAAATAGCGTCATAAGCAGAAGATGCAGAAGGCATGAACATCAAAGGCGACAGTCAAATTACATAATTGCACCCTTGTAGCCCAAGGGCGTCCAAGAATAAAGCCTATCAAATGTCAGTTGTTGTAGTAATCATCTCTAGATGATCTCTTCAAATTCAACCCAGCTTTGCGATGAATCCATTCGCCAGTCCAGAAGACATATCAAACAACTATAGCAGTTGATCCAACGAGCACGTAAAATGGAGGATAAAATGAAAGTCAAAAGGTGAGCTGTACCTCTGCAGGCCAGGGTCGCCTAACTTTTTGGTCAATCAGATGAGGTTTTCGACAACTGTCTTCTTCAAGAGATCTACTCAGAATCCTACTAGCTTCGTGTTGAATCTAGCTTTCAGGTAACGAAACCTGTCAAATCCCTATAAATGGAGATCAAGCATAAAATGTTGGAGATGAAGCAAGTTGAAAAACATGAAAATTTGGCTGTGTCAAAGAAAATGCACTTTTCTTGAGAAAGGCGCCCAACTTTCTGGGGCCTCAGATGCAACTTTCTGACTGTCACTATTGGATGTTGTGGTTGTGTTGTTGATATGTGGTTTTCATTGATGTCAACACTATTAGCATAAATTCATTTGAAGTTGTACATGCCGAGGATATTGAGAAAATTGTAATAAATGAGTTGCAGGTTGTTAGTGGTGAAGTGAAGTTCGATATGGTGGTTATTTTTGTACATTGTTGATTAGAGGTTGTGGACTAAAGGGTTTGTTTCTGAGTGTATCTAGTTTATCCACGCCGAGTTTTAGAGATCCGCATGAAGATTTGATCGAGTTATGAAGATTTTCATTCTGACAATTTTTTTGTTTCTTCAGTTGGTGTTCCTGATTGGAGATGAGGCTATTTCAGTTAGTGCAGTTGTTGTGGATGCTTCTCTTGTGATTTGTGATGCTTGTGGATGTTTCTAGATCGTGCTCTATCTTTGTTGCACATCTGCATTGGTCGTTGTGCTCGTGGTTGGCGATTTTCCCTTGCGTGTTCATGTTTTTCTTGTTCTTGACAGTCATAGTGTGTGTAGCGTGTTGTGGATCTTTGAGGAGAAATTAATTGAAGTGTTTTCATGTTGGAGATGTTTATTTGGGTCCTCACTAAGTTGTGGCCGACCTTGGTTGATTTGCATTGATAATCTTTAATTTTTTGTGCCAATAGTTTATATTCATTTTATTATTTCTTTGTGGTTTACTTGTAGCGATGAAATTTCTTGTTGCGGATATATAAGAGCGATTGTTTATTCGAATTTAAGTGTGGAAAAGGATGTTGAATGTGTGTGTGCCTGAATAATGTTCTAAATCATTCGAAGGAAGAGCAGAGTGTGAAGAAGTTTGAAGAAGAGTGGAGAAGAGTGAAGTGTTCATGTGCTTAATTGGAACTGTAATCAGGCATTAGCAGATGTTATTTTCTCAGTTCAAAATCCAGATGGCTTTAATCCAAATCTCTTTGTAAGACAGTGTGTCTTCCTTTGTAATTGAGTAGTGAGCTCTAGGCAGTGTTCCTGAATGCATGTGCATTCCCCATATTTCATATTCATTATACTTTTAATAGGGTATAATCTTGTGGACTGACCTCCACTGTGGTTTTTCCCCTATTAGGGTTTCCACGTAAAAAATCTTGGTGTTATGTGTATTTCTGATGTGTTGATGATTTATGTTTTCATGGTTAATAATCAGATCTATGAATAAGGTTAATAAGTTGGATAAGTTTTGAATTTTTGTGACAACTGATTCACCCCCCCTCTCAGTTGTTTTCCCTTGTATTGCCAACAATTGGTATTAGAGAAAGTTCCTTGGAAGAAGTTTAACAACTTAAGGTGATCTAGGATGGCTAGTTACAAGAAGGATAGTCTGATATTTGATGGAAAAAATTACTCTTTGTGGAAGACTCGAATGGAGTGTCATCTAAGATGCATTGGTGAACCCTACTGGAGCATTACAATTAATATGCATATTATTCGACAGAATGGTCCTACTACTTCTGCTAAGATTAGAGATGTTGAGTATAATATCCAGGCTAAGGAAGCCCTGTTGAGTGCTTTGACTGATTTTGAGATGACAAATGTTATGGATCTAAAGACTGCTCATGAGATTTGGAAAAAGTTGGAAACCTTGTATGAAGGTGATGCTAATGTGAAGATTGCTAAGTTGCAGAGTTTGCAAGGGAAATATGAAAAGGTTGAGAATGGGTGATGATGAGAACATTAATACTTTCATACAAAGAGTGAATGAACTTGTGTGTGGTATTAGATGTGTTGGTGGAAAGATAGATGAATCTGAGATTGTTGCTAAAGTGCTTAGATCCTTGCCTGATTCTTACAAAGTCAAAGCTAGTGCTATTGAAGAGCTCTGGACTGTAACAAACATAACCAGAGATACGTTGGTTGGTAAGCTAACTACTTTTGAGTTGAGAAAATTTGGTGATGCCCTTCCTAACGTTGAATCTGTATTTAAGGCTACTACTTCCGGAAGAGATAGACAGAGATATGATTCGGGTGAAAGTTCATCTAGGAAGACATTCAAGTATGAGGATGAAATCATACATATTGAAGAAGAAGAAAGAGAGCTGGAAGAGTTGGAAGCACTTATTGTCAAAAGAGTACTAAGAGTAAAAGGTAAGTATGAAGGAAAATTACCTCTTAAATGTTTTTCTTGCAATAAGATAGGTGATTTTGCATCAAGGTGTCCGGAAAGAGCTGCCAAACCAAGACATAACAAGCCTAGATTTCAAAAGAAGTGTTACTATGTTGTTGATGAAGGTGTGACAAATGATGAATTTGATAAAGGAAATAGAAGTGATGATGAATGGGTATTTATTGCTATCAAGGAAAATAATCATGTATCTACTGAATCTGCTAGTTGTACAAATGTGGAGAAAGCCTTGGCTGCTCGAGTTGAAAAAAAAGATGAATGGGTAATTGACAGTGGATGTTCACATCATATGACGGGAGAAAAAAGTAAGTTTGTAAGCTTGGAAAAGTATGATAGTGGTGTTGTGAGATTTGGTGATAATATAGTTGGTGTGATCTGTGGAAGAGGTTGCATTTCTCTTGATGGTAAGCATAATACTGAAGATGTTTTGTATGTGGAAGGCTTGAAGCATAATCTTTTGAGTTTTGGTCAAATGGTTGATAAGGGATACAATCTTCAGTTCAAGGATGGAAAGTACAAAATATTGAGTTCTAGAAATGAAATTGCATCAGGTACAAAAACAAAAGATAATATCTTTCACTTGAGTGTTGCTAGTAAAAGTTGTTTGATTGCTCAAGTTGATGAAAGTTGGTTATGACATAGGAGGTTGTGTCATGTTAACTTTGATAATATTGTCAAGATAAGTTCCACTAAGGCTGTGAGAGATCTACCTAAGTTGGTGAAACCTACTAATGCAATATGCAAGGAATGTCATTTGGGAAAGAAAACTAGGATTTCATTTTAGAGTAAAAATCATTGTTCAAATGAATTGTTAGAGCTTGTGCATGCTGATCTGTGTGGTCCCTCTAAGGTCAAAAGTTTACAAGGTTACAGGTATGTCATGTTACTCATTGATGATTATTCTAGAATGGTATGGGTTACTTTCTTTAGGGAGAAATCTGAAGCACTGGAAAATTTCAAGATCTTTAAAGCTATGGTTGAGACAAAGACAAGTTTGAAGATTAAATGTCTGAGATCAGATAGAGGTGGTGAATTCACTTCTGATGAATTTAATTCTTTTTGTGAAGAACATGGAATAAAGAGACAATTGTCTGCACCACGGACCCCTGAGCAAAATGGAGTTGTGGAAAGGAAGAACAGAACAATTGAAGATGTTGCTAGAACTATGATGTTGGAAGGAAATGTTCCTCATATCTATTGGAGAGAAGCTGTGAGTACTGTTGTGTACACACTCAACCAGGTACAAATCAAAGTTGATACTGGTAAGACCCCTTTTGAGCTATGGATTGGTCAAAATCCTACCGTTAAATACTTCAAGATATTTGGAAGCAAATGTTATATTAAGAGAGATGAAGACAAAGGAAAGTTTTATGCTAGGAGTGATGAAGGTATCTTTCTGGGTTATGCTACTAAAAGTAAGGCCTGCCGGTGTTACAATAAAAGATTGAAGAAAATGGTTGAAAGTGCAAATGTTAAGGTTGATAAAGACTTTAGTACACTATCCAGAACCTATGGATATGACTCTGATGATCAGGATGACAGTACAAACAAATGAAAGCAAGTTTAGACTACAAATCAAGTGGAAATCAATCCGGTAAATCAAGAAAATGAGGAAGAAGAAGAAACTAGTGAAGTTGTAGAAGAGAGATCAGAAGAGCCTGAAGTTGAAGAACATCCTAAGAAGACTTTGAGGTATGTAAGATTTAATCAATTAGAAGATCAAATTATAGGTGATAAGAACAAAGGTGTACAGACTAGGAGAAAGATTGTAGAAGAGTATTGCTTGATTTCAAAGACTGAGCCTACTAGTGTGAATGAAGCATGTAAAGATGAGCATTAGGTTGAAGCAATGAAAGATTAATTGAAACAGATTGAGAAGAATGATACATGGATTCTTGTTCCCAAACCTAAGGATAAGAATGTCATTGGAACAAAATGGGTCTTTAGAAACAATCTAGATGAGCAAGGTGAAGTGGTTAGAAACAAAGCAAGACTGGTATGTAAAGGATATTCACAGATGGAAGGAATTAATTTTGAAGAGACCTTTGCCCCTATTGCTAGAATTGAAGCTGTAAGATTATTTCTTGCCTATACTGCTTACAAGAACTACAAAGTTTATCAGATGGATGTCAAATCAACTTTTCTAAATGGTGAATTGGAAGAAGAAATGTATGTTGAGCAACCTGATGGATTCTAGTTGACTGATAAGGAAAATATGGTGTGTCAGTTAAAGAAAGCATTGTATGGACTCAAGCAAGCCCCCAAAGCATGTATGCAAGATTGGATAAGTATTTGCTGAAGCTTGGATTTAACAAAGGTATTGCTGATAGTAATATGTATTTCAAGATTGATCATAATAAAGATTTGATTGTTGAAGTCTTTGTTGGTGATATCATTTTTGGAGGAGATGATGGTTTGTGCATGAAGTTTGCTAATGAGATGCAAAATAAATTTGAGATGTCTATGATTGGTGAGATGAAATTCTTTTTGGGATTGCAAATTACTCAGTTAGATAAAGGGGTAAGCACCAAGATGGTTCCCAAAAAGGGGGCTTAAGTGGCAACATTTTTTCTGAAATCAAGAAATACTGACCTTGGACATGAAATTGAGGATAGTTACACTCATTATTTTGAGATGGAACAAAACAAGGATTGAAGTGCTCCGAGTATACTTTCTAAA